>CAHIKZ030002788.1:15000-302500 GCA_903632075.3 Acanthosepion pharaonis | reverse complement strand
ATTTTTTTCTGTTTATATCCTACAATTTTATATTCATATCCTACAATTTTATATTTTTTATATTCATATCGTACAATTTTATATTTTTTATATTTATATCCTACAATTTTATTTTTTTATATTTATATCCTACAACTTTATATTTTTTATATTTATATCCTACAATTTTATATTATATCCTAAAATTTTATACTTTTATAATTATATCCTACAATTTTATATTTTCATATTTATATCCTACAATTTTATATTTTTTTTTATTTATATCCTACAATTTTATATTTTTTTTATTCATATCCTACAATTTTATATTTGTTTCTTTTATATTTATATCCTACAATTTTATATTATATACTACAATTTTATATTTTTTGTATTTACATCCTACAATTTTATATTTTTTATATTTATATCCTACAATTTTATATTTGTTTTTTTTTTTTTTGTCTTGTTTTGTTTTTTAGAAGGCTGTGATTACTTCTTTTTAATATAAGTGTTAATGCCATTTGAAAATAAATATCAGCATATCGACATTTGTACATAGGATGTGTGCTTCTGTTGATGTGCCTTTTGTTCTTCGGTAAAATTCTTTATGATGCTGTAGCAACAGTCTAAGCGATTTGATGAATGATTATTTTCTTTAAGCACCTGAGGCCTCATTCAATTGAAGCTAATTTTAACCATTGATCTGATTAACTGAATCGTTTTCCACTGTTTATCAACCCTTGATAGTTATTTAAAGCCAGAAAATATTTTTGCATCGTAAGAATTTTTTTGGAGATAGCAAAGATTTAGTGATACAAGTCTTACTAATTAACTCATAGCTGGCGGAGAATATATGATTTCATACCTTTCCTAATGCTATTTGCGTGTAAGTGAATATAACGAAGCCAATAGGAATTCGAACTCGGCTCCCCGATTAACAATTCCGAGTTATTATCCATTATAGCACCCGAACATCTAAGCTTACAGCATAAAAAAGGGGATGCAGGTTCAAATTCTGCCGAAGGACGCATATTTTTTCTGACAAGAACTTTCGAATATTGAGGCCGTTAGATGGAGTTGGATAGAAAAAAAAATAATGTTTAATTAAAAAAAAAAAGAACTTCTGCTCGAATAAGAGTAACCAGTAACGTTTAATCAAAATAAATTAAAAATAACAATATGTCGCATTTAATCGATTCCCCCCCAAATGAATTGTTTTCGTTTGCGTTAGGATACGATGCAGAGCAGATATGAATGTTTCGAGAATCGGTAGAGAGTGTGTGTTCAAAATCACTATTCGGGTTTTGTCTGACCATAAGTCCTACGTGGCAGGACGGTTAGGCACGTCAGATATAATGGCGGTTCTACATAGGGGAATGCAGATTCGAATCCTGCCTATTTCTCTCACAAGATTTCTCAAATATTCGAGCTGGTAGACGTAATTGGATAAAAAATATTGCTTAATTTTAAAAACAAAAACAAAAAAAAACGCATCTTTTACTTGAATATAGGTATCATATAACAAAATAAACAAAATAAATTAAAAATCACACACACACACACACACACACATATATATATATATATATATATATATATATATATATATATATATATATTTAAAAGAAAAAAACAGACCGCTTTAATGTACCATTATAATAATTTATTTCACCAGAGTTCTTTTTAAAGGACGTGGATCATCAGATATCAGCCAAAAATTAAATGAAACGAGAAATTAAAATTAAAAAATTAAATTTTTCGTTTTATTTCATTTTTGGAAGTGCTATCGATGATCCACGTCCTTAAAAAAATCTGGACAAATAAATTATTATAATGGTATATTAAAGTATTCTTTTTCTTTAAATATTAGCTCTGGATTTACATTGAGCTCTCAGGATTTCATCCTCTTTGGGATTACCCATACGGATTACCAAGTTCTTCATAATTTAAATATTAATTTCAGTTGAGCTCTCTGGGGAGGAGATGTGGGTTGGTAAACAGTGACTATTATAGCTATATAGCATCCACTCTTCGCTTTGAATGCGAATTGAGTCACTCCCGGTCACTGGGCGTGTTTATAAAAGATAAACACGCTAATAATCCACTTTCATAAATTTACCGTGCGCCGATGGCTTAATGGTTAAAATCTCCGATTGACACCATATATATATATGACAGAGGAAAACTACGTTTGACATACTTAATGAGCTTGAATAAATAAATGGTGGAACAGGGTTTAGGAGAAATAACGGAAAGAGAAGATTTATTGAGCGCTATTAATGAGGAAATTGTGGAGAGCCATGAGCGCCGACAACCTGAGGGGACAAGACACAAAGAATAAGAAGACGCGTTTTCTTTCATTTGCTCTCGTCAAAATCACCAATATAACAGCCGACAAATCAAGAAGAGAAGGTTAATTTATTTTTTAACCTCCATCTTGATGTCATCTGTTTCAACTGATAGTTTCTATCCATTTTTTTATCTAAGCTAAAATACAAACATTTTGAAGAGTGAAAATTTCATTGAAATATGGTGGAAACTTTCCAACTTATCATCTTTCACCAACGACGCCATCCATTAATAACAGGAATGCTATCATTTAGCCAGCACGAAACTGTCCTTTATCAACCTCCATGCAAAACTTCAACAACCAATGGTTCCTGCTTTCAACAACCGCAAAGACATCCGTCACTAACCACAAAACCATCCTTCACCAACTATTTTGCAACAAAAAACGAAAAGATCTCTCAGGCATCTATCAAACATCCTCAATGATTCCTTCTAGATAAAGATTTTTTATGTCTGGTGGCGTGCAGTCACATTACGTTTAAACACCGTAGTTACCCAACGTCAAGCCTGATAAGTACCTAAATGGATCACCGTTTGGGAATACCAGGTGGTGTAAGCTTGGATGTGCGGGTGGTGTAATGAATAATGACTCGGAATTTCTAGTTCTAATTCCCGTTGGATTCGTTACATTCACTTATGTGAAAATACCTTTGAGAAAGTCATGAATCTACTTCTTCTCCTCCCATCTATGGGTTAATTAGTAAGACCTGTATCAGTAAACCATTATTGTCTTCAAAAAAATATTATTACAATCTAAAAATATTTTCTGCCTTTAAACAACCTGCAGAGCTATAGAAATCGAATCCACCAATCAAGCAGACATGGTGGCTTTTTGTTTTGCTTTTTTTAGACATAGGAAAACTTTATTTACGCCCCACTTATATTCAGATTGCAATACCAACCATGAAATTTTATTCAAATAGCGAAGTGCATATGAAGAAAATTGAAAACTCCAGTTTAAACAGATAGCTAGAGGACATGGGTTAAATTGATTTAACATGTCTTTCTAAAATATTTAATCTTCGTAAACAAAAATAGGCAAGCCACAAAAAAATATAATTAATTATGTAAAAGCTAATCAGTCACATCGTAAATCTTTGGCAAATGCAAGGTCAATCTCCATCTTCCTGAAGCCTGTTCCTTTTTTTTTTTTTTTACCCTTTCTTCAGTTCTCCCCATTTTCAATCTTCTAATTCACTTTCACTCCCTGTAATCCCCACCCCGCGTTTTAGTGGCACTGTCACATTGCTTGGGGTGAAATTATTAACAAAAAAAAAAAAAAAAAAAAACATTGCAAGATTGGCGTAAAATGCATTTGACAAGTGTAATCAGAGAGACACACAGATAAAAAGAGAGAACTGTGTCTGGATTGTTTAAGTGGGCAACAGATTACAGTAGAGAGTATGATATGCGATTTTGTGTTCAGCTTTGCTCTTAAAGATAAGAATAATTCTGTAATCTATTTTGACAGCGGAACAGTTTTCCCCACGTCCAGTCCTATTTGATTTTTACATTTTTTTATCACGTTGAAACACGGTTTTTCGTACGATCACCGAAGGTAAGCAGCGTCAAGCCTGGTCAGTGCCTAGATGGGTGACTACTTGTGAATAGCAAGCGTTTTAAGTTTGGAAGTGCGGTTGGCGTAATGGATAAGTCCTCAGAAATCTGAGAGTCGAGTGGAAGCTGTTTGGGAGGAACTTACTTCTCACCGATTGATTACGGATTGAATAATGGTGGTTCGTCATTCCGGAAGTGGCATGACGGATCCTAGCCGTGAATGTCAGACCTGATGGAACCAGGAAATGCAGTTCGTCTGAGCACTTTCTATGGTAGTAACAATACACTGCGTGCCAAATTATTATCGAAATAACTTTTTTCATAATATTTCAAGAACCGTCCAATCAATTCACACAAAACTTTCACACAATGTTGGCAACACTGACCTGCGCAATCACTGAAATTTTTGACTTGATCTGCGCAATGTAAACAAACTGGCGCCATATTTGTTATCAGCACAGTGTAGAGACTCGCCACATCCAGCCTGTGTGAGAGAGAGTGTGTGTGAGGGTAGGGATTGAGCATGGAAAAAATAATTCTTCTCCAACAAGGATTCGGAGACGCTTTTGAATTCTATCAAGACTAGTGAGTGGGGTCTGGATAACTCCTGCCTAAATATGATATCAATAGTCCATTTTCGGCTTGATCTTGCTCTTATAAAGGTAGAGGATAGCCTGAAGAGTCAGGTACTTACTGAGGCGGTACAGGTAGCCGATCATCTTACCTGCATCTTTACCGATTGATCGTATATAAGAATTCCACTTGAGGTCGGGTGTGAGGCCCAATAACCCTCATCGAGGGGGACATCTGTTTAATGTGACCGGTGGTAATTCATGATCTAATTGGCGGTAATGGAATGTAACTAGCTTGGTTTTGTATGTAACCAGCTACCTAGTTTTTTTCCCTACTGGGAAAGTTTTTCCCTACTGAGAAGACAGGTCAGCTGCCAATCTCTGATCGTCAAGACTTTTAGAGGTGCCTCCGTATATCGTCAAAGACGTTTACAAATGATCGGAGTATATTCTTAGGTAAATCAGAAAGAGGGTTGGTCCTATACGTAACCCCTGGTGGGTGAGGATCGCCAACGAAACCTATTCTGACTGGTCTGGTTCGTTATACACAATAGTCACCGGTAAGGGTAGGACATGATAACAAGTGTAAATGCCTTTTGTTGTTATATGATTAAAATCATATATATATATATTTGAATAATTGAATAATGTTTTTTGACGTATTTTTTAACGTCAAAAAACGATATACTTACGTCATTATTTTTGCACCAACCTAATATATATACGCCCAACAGGTAATTAAATGCTACTTGATCTGAAATCAGTTTCTGCAATTTATGCTAAATAAATCCTAAATATCTTTGTGTTTCTAACCAGACACCAAGTTCGTTCTCAGGGTGCAGCTTCTTGTGGCTTGAAAAATAATTCTTTAGTCAGAACGTTACTTACAAAATAAAATCATGAGACGAGTTTGTAGCAGTCAGCAAATTTTATTTTGTTGCGACCTTCTTGTAACGGCCGACTGTAGACGGGTGACGCGAGACGGTCTAACCGGCGTATGCCGGTTCTCTGTTTTAGACTGCTAGGGATCACTGTCTTATAGAGAGCTTATTTGTCCAATCAGTTTTCGTCTAAAAAATCATTCATACAGTCAGCTCCCCTCAACTGAGCCACTTTGTCTGGTTGATGTGAGATCTGCTTCACTCAGCTGACCTCATTTTTGTGAAGACGATAATTGTCAAAACGATTTCTGTAACTTCCTACAGTCGTTTCTTTAAATGATATCAGCTGACAACTGATATCGCTACATCAAGCAGCATTGATTCTTTCTTGCATATTCCTAAGATTTTCTTATTTAAAAAAAAGAAAGAAAGAATCAGTTCAGTTATTAAATGTTAATAAATCTGGAGTTATCCTCCCTTAGAGTGACATTTTTCTTTCTTTTTTTTTCTTTTTTTTTTTGTAAATATATATTTAATTAATTAAAAATTACTTGAAAGCAAATTAGAAATATTATTAAACTACAACTTATTTTATTTTTGAAGCAATTTAATAGGATTTCCCTAAAACAATCGGATAACTTTTTTTCTGTTTAACGTAGGAAACAGACAGCTATCTATAAATTGGGACAAATTTGTTGAAATCAGGATATTTGTCCAGCAATCACGTTTTTTCTTATTAACATTTATAGGGCGGGAACTTATCTATACCTTCTTATCTGCTTCTTTTTATCCTTCCTACTTTATTTTTTTTTTATTTCATTCCTTCCTTCTTTCTTTCTTTTTTCTTTCATTCTTTCTTTCTTTCCTTCTGTAATTCTTTCGTTCATTAGTTCATTTGTTCTTTCGTTCATTCGTTCGTTCGTTCGTTCGTTCTTTCCTTCCTTCCTTCTGTACTTCGTTTGTTCGTTCCTTCTTTCCGTACCACTTTCTTTCCTTTTTTTTTCCTTCCTTCCTTCTTTACTTCGTTCCTCCATTCCTTCCTTCCGTCCTTCCTTCCATCTTTCTTTCCTTCCATCCTTCCTTCCTTTGTGCGTTCGTTCCTTCCTTCCTTCCTTCCTTCCTTCTTTTTTCAGTCCCTACTTCTTACTTTTTTCTTTCCTTCCTTCCTTCTTTCCCGTTTTCTTTCTTTCCTTCCTTCTGTAATTCTTTCGTTCATTAGTTCATTTGTTCTTTCGTTCGTTCGTTTTTTCCTTCCTTCCTTCTGTACTTCGTTTGTTCGTTCCTTCTTTCCTTTTTTTTTTCCTTCCTTCCTTCTTTACTTCGTTCCTCCATTCCTTCCTTCCGTCCTTCCTTCCATCCTTCCTTCATTTGTGCGTTCGTTCGTTCCTTCCTTCGTTCCTTCCTTCTTTTTTCAGTCCCTTCTTCTTACTTTTTTCTTTCCTTCCTTCCTTCTTTCCCGTTTTCTTTCTTTCCTTCCTTCTGTACTTCGTTTGTTCGTTCGTTCCTCCCTTCCATCCTTCCTTCTTTCTTTTCTTCTGTATTTCGTTCGTTCGTTCGTTCCTTCCTTCCTTTCTCTCTTTCTTCCGTCGCTACTTCTTTCCTTCATTTCGCCCTTCTTTCTTTCTGTAATTCGTTTTTTCGTTCCTTTCTTCCTTCCTTCTTTCCAGCCGTCCCTCTTTCCTTCTGTTCTTCATTCTTTCTTTCCTTCCTTCCTTCCTTCTATCCTTCCTTCCTTCCTTCCTTCCTCACAGTCTCTATTTTTAACTCAGCCTCCATGAATATTTTTAAAACTACATGTCTCTCTGCCTTTTCTTTTTATCTTCTGACCTCGACCTAGATTATGTCATATACTAAGCTCGGCTTAGCTTACTACACAAAAGTCAACAAGAAGGAAACCTAAGTAATAAACCTATGCTGACCTCAAGTTTCAAATATGGAAGCCTTAGTCGCTTGAAAATCTGTATTCGAAATCGAGGCTCGAACACTTGAACGTCAGCCTGTTTTGCTAGCAATTGTTCTACGTTAAGGAAATTTTCTTCCTATATATGCCATGTCTCTTCAGTAGGTTCATGATCATGGCTCACCACAGTTTCATTTCTATGGTAGCTCTTAATAAATATTACCATTTTGTTATCTCTCATAAACCCTGATCTACAATCTATTTACTCAAGATCGCCATGTTGGTTATGCGTTGTTTTCCTCTTTCCCTCTTGTCTTTAATCTGTGAGTATCAAAATTTCCAAACCCTCTTTCCTTATTATATCCGCTAGAAATTCAAACTGTTGCTTTCTGATATCAAATATAGGTGTCATTTCTACTTCCATTTTCTCTAATACTTGATTACATGTTCAGTCCCTGGTATTCTCAGTATCATTCTGTAGAGTCACATTATTGTTGGTTTAAGTCTCTTCTTCATCTGTGAGATTGTCCAACATTCACTGCCATATAAGAGGACTGATATTACATTACAGTTCCATACTCTTTTCTTTGTTCCCAACGTAAATTCCAACGTCACATCCTTCCTTCTTTCCTTCATTCTTTCCTTCCGTACTTCCTTCCTCATATTCTCCCGTTTTACCGCAACTTCTATGAATACTTTAAAAATATATCTCACTCTTCATCCTTCTGTAGAGCCACGTTATTGTTGCTGAAAGTCTCTTCTTCATCTGTGAGATTGTCCAACATTCACTGCTGTATAGGAAGACTGAGATTACATTAGAGTTCAGTACTCTTGTAGGAATCCTTCTACTCGGTTTTTCGTTGAATATTAAAATTTGGAGTGTCGGGATTCAATACATTAATAAAATATCGTTACAGGGTCGCTCGTAATTTGGCTGTCTAGAATAATCAAACGCTTTTCATTGAAGGAATAAAATTCAGTAGAAAAGACGACGTAGTTTCAACAAATAAACATTGATTTAATATAACGATAGGAATACAAAAAGTTGGAAAGTAATGTCTTTTGTTTGGGTTAATAAAGTTCTGAAATGAAATATAAACTGTCTTTGTGTACGCGTGTGAGAAACAATAAAATGTTGTGATATTGTGTGTTTGTATGAAAAAGTCAACATGTGTGTGCGTGATTCATAATAAAAACGGATACTAGAGATACGAATTGTTTCTTACTTTTGGCGGTGTTGCCGTGATCTGGAGTTTATCAACGCTGTCGTTTTTGACATGAGGTCATGAAGGTCATCGGCGAAAAGGTGTGTGGAATTTGGTGGCAGCCGCGTGTATATTGTTTTGGGAACGGATTTCGTATGTTTTATACACATTTTCCGAACAATATCGGCTCCAGAATTAAATTATTTATTTATTTCTAATTGGCCCTAAGAAGTCACGTGGTATGTCTTCTACTACGTCCGTACGATATTTGGTCGGTATCTACCTAAAAATGATGATGACTAATACAACAAACATTCTGATTTGTAATCTATGATTTTATTGGTGTGTTTTAAGATGTAAGTGTTTTCTTGATTGTGATTGGTTTATAAATATTGTAGTTGATATTTTAGTGGACACGACACTATCTTCTTTGTTTCCAAAGTAATTTTTCTGCTTCTTAATACTTTCTTAGCTTTTGGAAGACATCTTTCTCTATCCCAATGCAACTTCAGATTCATGTTGGGCTGTTTTTTTTTATTGTTGTTTTTTGTCTTGTTTTGTTTTTGTTTTTTGTTTTTTTTCTTTTTTTGTTAACAATATTTAGTTCTTTTCTTCGTGCTTATGAAACGGCAGTTTGTGTAGGGGGCGCAGTATGCAAGGCCACAGCAGAGGTGGAATGCAAGGTAGGATCGAACTCACGGCGAATCGGTTTGTGAAACAATTTTAACAACCAGTGGGCATCATCAATAATATTTTTCATTGTAGATCAGCAGATATCATTAACGGATGATGTGATTTTTTTTCAGCGATGCTACCATCATCCTTTCATGATTTCAATCCAAATGACTAATTGAAAATCTCTGGAATTTATGAGATTGTTCTTTACTAGAATTTATGAGGTTACATCACTTACTGGCGTACTTATCTTCGGATCTCTGTACCACACTTTCTGTTTTCTGTTACTACACTATCCAGATAGTAACCTCGAATCGCGTGTCGCTATAGTATAGTTCAGTCCTCAGATTTACAATCACATGACAGACGAAGATTAATGATAATCAAATAGGCCCTTCTACTGGTAGATCAGGAATAATCAGGTTAATATTGATATAAAGCCTAGTATCCCATCTCTTCAGAATTCCCCGTTGCTTGACACTGCAAATATTGTGTACACTTGTAAAAGGATTTGTTTTTATACTTGTATGCATTCCCCATTTTCATGTAAAGGTTGTTCCAATAACTTTAATTTTAAATGTGAATTAATTTTAAGCGTCTAATGAGTTTTTTCTTTTTCTTTCAGATTTGGCGGATATTTGGGTGCAATTATTTTTTGCGCATAATTGTCATGACTTAAATAATATGATTCTTTAGACAAATAAATAAATTTTCGCCAATAACACTGATATATTAACTACTGACTTTGATCCGTCTTAATGAAACACCCTTGGGTGTTCTAATAACTTGAACCGATTTTAAATGTGAATTAAGTTTAAGTGTCTATTCTTTTTTTTCTTTCAGATTCGGCGGACATTTGGACGACATTATTTTTCACACATGATTACCTTGACTTAAATTACATGATCCAATAGAGAAATAAATAAATATTCACCAATAACACTGATTTATTTACTGCTGACTTTGATCTGTCTTAATGAAACATCCTTATATATGATCCGTCTTAATGAAACACCCTTTATTACATGAAGAAGGCAGATATTGTCGAAATATTATTAAACATTGTTAAACACTGCATTTCTTTTTTTCTTTTTCGGGAACGTTGCTTTTCTGGAAAGGATGTAAAATATTGCAAGGGTTGCATCAACCATTTTGTTTAATATCATTATTAATAATAATAATGACATCTCTATCCGATTTTGAGTCTGTGTTCTTCTCGTTCCGATTTTCTTTACAACTCACATGTTTTATCCTTGGGATTCATAACATCTTTCTATAGAACCACTTCGCCATTTCGTGTCTCTTGATAAGAAAATTTCCAGAACTCATTATCATACAAAGGGATAGATCTCGCAAAGCATATGAGCTCTACGTTCTTCGTTTCGAACAAAATCTTTATAAATCTTAATACTTTGCTTAGTTTTCTGGAAAGAAACATTTGCTATTCAAATGCAACTTCGGATCACAGTGTCACACTTTCCGTTGTCTTTTATTACACTGTGCTGATGATGTTAATATCGAATCTTATACGACTCCATATGGTATACTTAAAACCTCACTGGAAGTCCAACACTTGTAATCCTATGCCAGACGAAGAGTAATAGTTAGGAAATAACAACAACAACAACAACAATAATAATAATAGGACCTGTAACAATTTTATGAGACTTCACATGCACACAGAGAGAAAAATCAATGCTAATCGCCCAGACATCGTTATTAGAGACCGCAAACAAAAAATGTCTCTTTATTGATATGGCAGTCCCTGCAGACTGTAATATATCGTTGAAGATCTTCAAAAAGCTATCAAAATGCAAGGACCTTGAAATCGAAATCTCAAAATTATGACACATGAGAACATCGACAATTCCTGTTGTAGTTGGAGCCCTCGAACTGGTTGAGAAAGATTCTAATAGACTTATTGAAGAGATTCTTGGTAGCCCATGCCTTAATGAAATCCAAAAAATTGTTATCAGAAGTACAGCCCACACCTTACGAAGGGCTTTATCTATGTAAAATATGTGTTCTTTGTTTTTTCTTTTTTAAAAAAAAAAAAATTGTTCAGTGGAAAATGTGATGATGCCATTTCTGACCTTAGGTCTCTGGTTGGGACCCGGAAAGAAATAAATACACACGAGAAATCAAAGGAAACAAACTAATAATAATAATGAGTTTTAACCCGTGAAAATTTTAGGGGTTTCCTATTTGAATTTTCTGATGAATCTTAATCCTTCAGTTGATGATAGAATAGGCTCAAGGAGAGTTCTACAATAAAATATCTGTAGAAATTCCCCCATCGCATCGCTAAATAGTTGAAATTTCTAATAAAATCATAAGCTGCGCATTATTTTAAAAAACTGCATACAAATGACAAGATATGAAACTGACAATTTTTTCCCTTTCACTAAAACAGTCGTTAAACATTTCTATAATCCCTTTTTTACTTTCATACATTTTCTCATTGAAACCAAGTAGTGTCATTTCCTCCTCTTTTCACGCGATCAAAACAGAATAGTCCATTATTTATCAGGTATTGGCAAGGCGAAAACGGTCGTGTGAACTAACGAAGGGAGGGACAAGCACAATTATAATAAGATAATATCCTCTTATTGGTTGTTACCCTGCTACTGTTAAATCAGGGAATAATCATGCCAATGTTCGAATAAAGCCTAATATTCAATCGCTTCAGAAGTCCACGTTGCTTGGCAATGTAAATACTCTGTGAAAGGTTTTTGTTGATTGATGGATTGATTTGTTTTCTATATTTATCAGCCATTTTGCTGGTTATTTAAAGCCAGAAAATAATTTTAGAGTGTAAGCATTTTTTTAGATAATATGGATATTTATTTTTAGATAATAAGGGTTATTAGCAAGACTCGTACCATTATAATAAGTTTTACTAATTAACCCATAGTTGGGGAGAAAAGAAACAAATTCATATATTTCCCAATGGTATTTGCGCACAAGTGAATATAACAAACTGAACTGGAATTCGAACTCAGCTTTCCGATTTCTCATCCCAAACCTTCGTCCATGACACCACTCGTACGTCCAACATTACAGCACCCGGTATTCCCAAACTGTCACCCATCGAAGTACTGACCAGGCTCACCGTTGCTTAAATTAGGTGATCGTACGGTGTTTCAACCCGATGTGGCCGTAAGCCTCCATCACTGTCGCATGTCCTCAGAGAGACTGAACTTATCACAGGCTTACGGCTACATTATGTTGAAATACATCTGAGCCGTTAGTCACAACGCACATCTGAAGTGAAAATAATCACAACAACTAAAGTTTTAATAAAGAATTATCTCGTTTTTTTACTCGTCAGGCTTGTACATTTGTGCAACGTTTTCCCGTCAATGAAGGATTATATATTGACCTAGTTCACTTATATATTTGTTTAACCTAGTTTGAAGTTCATATTATTGACCTAGTTCAAACTTATATATTGACCTAGTTCCTTAGTTCCTACTTCATTATATTGACCTAGTTCAATTATATATATTGACCTAGTTCACTTATATATTGACCTAGTTCACTTATATATTGACCTATATTCACCTTTCAGCAGATATATTGACCTAGTTCAACCTTTCATATATATATTGACCAATAGTTCACCTAGTTCATATATTGACCTAGTTCACTTATATATTGACCTAGTTCACTTATATATTGACCTAGTTCAATTATATATTGACCTAGTTCACTTATATATTGACCTAGTTCACTTATATATTGACCTAGTTCACTTATATATTGACCTAGTTCACTTATATATTGACCTAGTTCACTTATATATTGACCTAGTTCACTTATATATTGACCTGTTCCGTCCTAGTTCATTATATATTGACCTGTTCAATTCCATTATATATTGACCTAGTTCACTTATATATTGACCTAGTTCACTTATATATTGACCTAGTTCAGGCGATCTCACATGGGAACAGATAGCAACAGATAAGTAAATAGCATTATCTGAATTTGTGAATAGATAATTCTTTTTTTTCATTTGAAAATTATTTTCTTTTGACTATATAAAATTAAAGCTCTAATCTTATAGTGATTTTCTAAGCGAGGTTTAGATGTGGCACAAGGCCGAAAGTATGCGACACTCAGTGAGGAACGAACTCATGACAGCTGTAACTGATCTAGCAAGACAAACTTTCTAACCATTACACCACGTCGAGGTGCCCCCAAATTCTAATCTAATCTAATATAGATAGATAGATAGATAGATATTATATATATATATATATATATATATATATATATATAGAGAGAGAGAGAGAGAGAGAGAGAGAGAGAGAGAGATAGATAGATAGATGATAAATAGAAAAGAAAGAAAGAAAGAAAGAAAGAAAGAAAGAAAGAAAAAAAAGATATATAATTCGGTGTTCTTGTTATTTTTTATTTTTACAAAACAGTGCTCAATGTAAATTCACAGAGCATGAATATTACAAATTAACTGGTTTAAAATGTTTTTCGCTACACAGTAATAACCATGTTTCAATTTAATTAAATTTAAAGTTTTACACTTAAAGTTTTTAGCTTCCATTTTTGAGACATGGTTATTACTGTGTAGCGAAAAAGCCATATTTTAAATCAGTTAATTTATAATATATATATATATATATGTGTGTGTGTGTGTTCCCAAGATACTGTTTTAACGAGAGATAATATCCCAAACAATTAAGAAATATGTTGTACTTTGTACCTCTGCTGAGTGAGTACCAAATTTAATTAAAATTGTACAAGAGTTTCTTAATCTAAAGCCGTTCTTCCGTTTTACGGCATTTTTAATAGCAAATTCATTATTTGTTTTCAATACACATTCTTATATCAAACCGTGTATATAAACAATATATTATATTCCATCTGTTATAGGAGTTAAAAATAATAAACCTGCATAACGCATTATAACAATATTATTAAATAAATTTAAATATACATAAACCAACATATATTTATACAATTCACTATGTTACATTAGAAAATTTTTATAAACAAACAAATCTTGGATGTTTGGCAGGTGCTTGATAAGTGATGACGCTGTGTGGGTGTCTAATCTATTTCGCTGGAAAATTGTGTCACATAACTTGAAGGTTCTTAAATAGATGCACGCTGGTTTGCTGCCGTTACGTATTTTGAAATAAATGTCATTAATAAACAATTATGTATAACAAAAAATATAATTATTATTTTCAAAGAAATACCTAGAAAATAATAAAAACCTACGTGCACAAAAAGGAGGTATCCATACTACATGTTATTTCAGTTACGTATTTTGAAATAAATGGGATTAATAAACAATTATGTATGATAAAAAATATAATTATTATTTTCAAAAAAATACCTAGAAAACAATGAAAACTGAGTGCACAAAAAGGAGGCATCCATACTACATGTTATTTCAGTTACGTATTTTGAAATAAATGGGATTAATAAACAATTATGTATGATAAAAAATATAATTATTATTTTCAAAAAAATACCTAGAAAACGATGAAAACTGAGTGCACAAAAAGGAGGCATCCATACTACATGTTATTTCAGTAAAACCCTAGAACAATGATAGGCCTACGTCATTCTGCTATTGTTCATTTAATGTTCGCTTTGAAAGTCTCTTGTTTGCTAATCTAACGTCTATCGTTGGATTTACAATCGAATTCCACTAAGAAAATATATAAATTGTTAAAACTATTAAATTTATTTCCATGATATCATATTGATAATTTTAATATGTTGAAAGTTTTGTCCTTTTTATGTTATTAGTCTGCGTATCAAGGATTGCATTTTCACAAACTTTTCTATTTATTAATTTATTATTGCCTGTATTTTAAGTAATATTGGGTAATGTGAGTAATAATAACACTCAGCTACAAATGTTTGTTTTTTTAATGCTGTAAGGGATATCATAGCTAATTTTAAACAATTGCATGGCGCTAAATTCGAATATCATAATCATTTTTCTCAGGTTTATTGCTTCAGATGATGGGCAAAGGAAAATTGATTATTTTAAATCATTTACCTGAAAAACGAAACAACTTCTTCTATGCAAATCAAATAAATTTTTAACTGTGAGGTAAGAAAAAAGTACATCAAAACAGAAATATGTTAGTTAAATATGAAGTTAAAAATTAAAAAAGAACAATCACGATTAAGAACTTTCTCGAATGATCCAGTTTCGGCCTTCTTCAGGCTTCAACGATAATCTGCCTTCATTCTTTATATCCCATCGCCCTTGATATCTGTTTTCCATGATCTCCTCGTTTATCACATATATCGCCACAGTTTTCTGAAAGGCTGCCCAAATGTCTATGCAGCAAATGTAGTTTAATACTTATGTTATCATCAAGCTCCAGACAGTTTGCTAACAGCCTGTCAACTAGATCCCTATAGACGTCTATCAATGATTTAGTACTGATTGAATACAGTAATTGTAGCACAAGGCCGAAAAAATGTGGGGAGATGGGTCAAAGCTGGTCGACACTATCTTATAACGAGCTTATTAGAATCACTATCCATTAATTTGTTACAATTTACTCATTCACTATAAAAATCTATCCATCACAAAGCGCTCCTAGATACACCAAAATGCATCATACACACATGGCACCTACTGGAAAACACCCCATGACTTAAAATTTCAATATGTACAATTGTATAAAAATTCTATCAATGTCATTATATGATGGGAGGCGGGTGATGTATATATAATTTCTTTTTTTACTGAAATTAAAAAAAAATCAATTACCTTGCAACCAACTAAAATACTTACAACTGCTATAAATAAAAAGCAGAGAACTTTCAGTTTAATCTAAATATATTTTCTTAGTACATTTTAAATAAAAAATGTTACAATAAAACACAAAATTCATATGGGTCTTAACTGGAAAAAGAGCATTTTTCTAACAAAATTTTTTATATAAATATTTATCGACAATTTTTCCTAATTATTAAAACTGCGATAAATTTACAAGCAAAAAGATGGGTAATTTTCATTCCACCTTTTTTTTTAAATAAAATAATTAGAACAGACACTTTACACACAAAGAATATTATTAACTTATAATATTCTAAAAAATAAATAATTTTTCCAATGGAAAAATTAAATTTAAACCCTTGTAGCTTAAATATTTTTCACTAAAAATATACTTTTCTCTGTTGAAAGAGAAATATATACCACTCTTCTGGAAGAATATATTTAGAAAAAATCATTCTGTGTTCAAAGAAAAATTTTAAAATAAACATTTGAGTTGAATTAAAAATTTAACGTTGTCAATAAAATAATAACTTGGCCTGATTTTAAATGGTAACTAAGTCTAATGAATTTTTCATTTCAACTTAAGTCTTTGCCAGTTTCAACCATACAAAGATTAACAATCAAACAATGTGCTATCGAAGCCTCTTACGAAAATGGACGTTCAAACAGAAATGCACTTGGCGAACTTCGCGATGATTTTTGTTAACAGAATCGACCAACCGTGAGTACATTTGTAAATGACGTAACGTTGTTGTGGAGAGGTTCAATTCCTGTGCACGATGGCGAATAGAGGTGTCCTGGATTTTCGGCTACATTCTCGTGCACTGCGGCAATGTTTTCAGCTAAACGGCGTAAACGACCACGCAATGGTGTTTTTACATCTGCCACTGACCCAGTTTGTTTGAATTTACGAACAATTTTTTTCCAATTGCACTCTTGAAACTTTAGCACGTTGTTTGATCTTTCCATGTTTGAAATTGCCAAAGACTTAAGTTGTTAAATCTGAAAGAAAAAAAAAAAAAAATCATTAGACGCTTAGACTTAATTCACAAATTATTTTTTTTCTAGTTATTAGAACACCTTTATATATATATATATATATATATATATATATATATATATATATATATAAAGGGTGTTATATATATATATATATATATATATATATATATATATATATATATATATATATATATATATATATATATATAGGTAGCACAATTTTCAAACAGAAACATATTTAAACCGGATATAAGAGACCCGGATATAAGAGAAACCCGGATATAAGAGACTTCTTCTCCAGACCCGACAACTCTCTTATATCCGGGTTACCTAAAATATATCATTTTTATTCAAAACTTTAGTTCGATTTTGGAACAGTAAAAAAAAAACTCGTGGAAAGTTGCAAAATAACGTAAAAACAAAAAAAATTTTTCTTCAAAACTTTTTTTATTTATTTGGTGTCAACGAACTTCAAGACAAAATAATTTGCGTTTTTAAATTAAAACATAGTCTTAATTAAAACTGAAAAAAAAGAAAATAACGCTTAATAATGGATATTTTTGATTTTATTATATATTCTCTTATTAAATTAAATGAAATTAATAAAAAAAAAACACACTAAAATATTTAGTTTAAAATACAAACAACTACTTACTAATGCCGTCCTATTTACTGGATATTTCTTCCGTATTTGCCTGTAATAATTACCTCCTGTTGTAAGTTCGTTTTATTTTTGTTTACTGTTTATGCTTTCAACTACCACAAATATCTATTATATTTTTCATCAAAATATATTTAACTGTTTAAAAAAATACAACTTTTATAATTATTGTAATTTGTTTATATTTTCACAGTTCGTTTTATTAAAAAGCCTGTTTACAAGCTAATCTCGGAAATAACTCTACTTTTATATAAAAACATTACTTTTTAATTTAATAATGTATTTCGAACATTATTTTCAAATTTATTTTGAAAAAATATTTTTGTGCAATTTCTGATAATACATATATTTTCTTTGTCAGATATTTTGATAAAAATGGC
This sequence comes from Acanthosepion pharaonis, assembly GCA_903632075.3. Taxonomy (NCBI): domain Eukaryota; kingdom Metazoa; phylum Mollusca; class Cephalopoda; order Sepiida; family Sepiidae; genus Acanthosepion; species Acanthosepion pharaonis. The sequence goes on along the minus strand of CAHIKZ030002788.1, from coordinate 284,561 downwards.
TGGAAAAAGCATCTCAAAGTCTTATCAAAATTCCACGGTATGCTATTGAGTAGATCATGGGTGATGTATCTTCCAGTCTTGGAGCCAGCCTGGCCAATGCCTTTCTCTTGGATTTGAGGGCTATGGGCCTTCTTATCCTCAATATTAATATAAAAGATATCTATATAGAAAAATGTAAAATTGATAGAGCCAAAGCCAAATGCCAATCAAAAGAAAAAGGTGGAAAATCTTTGGTATTTGATGATGGAGGAACTAACAAAGATACACTAATGTGCAAGGAAATATTAAAAATAAAAGACTCTTTAAAAAAAATATAGGGACCAATCGCCAATTGATGTCAGGAGATGACATATGAAAGTATCTGAGGTTGAAAAAAAATGGTGTTTTGCATGGCTGATGTTTTACATTCAACAATGTTAGCACTATCAAGGCTATCCTTATTGACAACACTAATGCCAATACAAGTTGTGAAAGTGGATTTGTTGCACTTCTAGAAAGAAAACTTAGAAATCTTCATACTATTGGTTGCTCCTTGCACCAAAATAAACTTCCATTTAGAGCTCTTTTTAAACATGTAGATGGTACCACAAAAAGCCCTACCACATTCAATGGTCTACTGGGTAAATTATGTGCAAATGATTATCATAATTTACCTCAAATATCATTTTCAGTTGTTGTCAGTCCTCCGGATTCTATTTTTAAAATTGAATATACATGTACACTTAGTTGTGACCAAAGACACCTTTATGAATATACAGTGACTATTTCTAGATGTAAAGTGCGCTCTAGATTTGCATCATGGAAAATTGGTCCATTAAACCAGGTAAGGTGGTTAACTTTAGCCATCACGCTGATGTATTTATGGGCGCATGCCCACGAAATCTTTCAACCAAACTCCACAGTTTAATAAATTTTATTGTGAATGTGTTTGCCATTTGCTGGTTCGTAATTAAAAGAAATAACAAGTTCCACAATCAGCAAATATATATTTTCAATATGATCCAAAGGATTAGGAAGCAACCATATGAAATTCAACAGGTAACATTGAAAAAACAAACAATACAATGCTTTCACTTTACTGCCTGAAAATATCTTCTATACAGTGGTTAAAACTGATGAACTGGAAGTGAGGGAAGAAGCTATAAAAATAATTTGGGCCATTAGGTTAGTAAATATTTATTCAGATAAAATTGACTAAATTAGTTATGCCGATTTATAGAATATTTTTAAGATTTTTATCTTATTTCATCATAAATATTAAAACAGTACAGAGTGCAATTTTTTTAAATAACTCAAATTAATTTTTATATTCTTTCAGGAGTGGGGAGCCATACAAGCAAAGATTAAAAAGAATGACAACTATCAATTTTAAAGCCATGCAATGGACACAGTTAAAAGATCCCTCAAAAAATTAATAATGGAATTTTTTAAACCAAACACATTCTTAGAATTTTTTCTGAAAATGAACTTGGAGATAATTATTAAAGAATTTTCTGAAAAAACTTGAATCATTATTAAATGGTACGAAGATTGACTATCCAGATTTGACTTCACATTCTCAAGCCGTGGAACGGGTAGTCAAGTTAACAACAGAAGCTTCCCAATCTGTGTATGGCTTTGAAGCAAGGCACCAGCACAAAATAGCAAAAGTTTGGTGTCAGAAATTGAGACTATCATTTTCGTCTAAGGGCTTTTATATGGAGCTATTTGACTATATATTAAGCCCTATTAAACTATTATTTGTTTTTTAATATTTGTTTGTTTGTTGTATTTTCTTGCATAATAGAAAAAATCAAATTTTTTTTTCATGTATTCATCTATTACTGCTTAATTATTTGGATAAAAAAACAGCATTTCGAAGTCGTCACTGATAGTGGGGGACAGACTTTTAATTTGAAGTTTAGTTATAATTTCTTTATTTTATTTCATTTTGATAAAACAAAATAACAACATTCCCTGATTTAAATAGTGAAATTGTTTGGTTTTTTTCATCAATATTTAGTCTAAATCTTGCAAAATCGTGGATTTTTCAGTGCTTTTTGTCTATGATCTTTGATGCCAAATGCTCAAAAAACCGTTGAAATGACAAATCTAATTTTTTTGTATCAGTACTTAACTGGTCTATACACAACTTTCCGTACATTATTCTTTTGATATTTTAAAAATTGAAAAATCGACCTACCCTAATATATAAAAAATACATGTCCTACCCCTTTTAAGAGTTGTTTCCCCTAACCAATAAAATGATTTCAGAAATTTGTGTTTGCACGGACAACACATTTTTTTTTAATGTTCTATCTAACCAAATGGAAAATATAGTTTTTTGTGTTTTTCAAACCCAGTAATTTTAAAAGTATTTTCTTTTATTTTTCATTTTAGGGATGAAATGGAACTAATATATATATATATTTATATATATATATATATATATATATAAATATATATATATATATATATAACTTCCATTTTTTTGAAACATTTAAGTTTTAAAATTTACTGTGTAGTTAAATAATTTTTAAATCAAAAAAAAAAATTTATTCTGTTCTGGCATCTGATAAATTTGACCTTTGTCAATACAACATGTAAAAAAAGTTAACACCTAAAAAGAATCTTACCATGATTAATTCATTTATTTTTTAATGGTATTCCACTATATATATATAAAATAAAAATATAAAATATAATAAAATATTTTTGGGCAATTCCCCAAATTAATAAACATTTAGATAATAAAATTTTCAAGTTTGGGGCCCTTTTCTCATTATGACATGCTCTTTTTCAAGCAAAATTAGTGGGATACCTAGACAAAAACCTTGTAACACTTTCAATGAAATGATATTTAAACACAATTTTGTTTCACACATTAATGAAATTTTGACATGCATATTCTGAAAGATGACATTCAATGTTATTCTATACAATTGTGAATTTCAAATATTAAAATGGAAAATTTTGATCTTGAAAACTGACAACAATCAGGCAGGCCTGCAGTCATTGGTGATGACTGCAAATTGAAAATGCTATTTAAAACTAATGCAGGTCACATTTAAATAGACAAAGAGATAGATGCCACAGGTCATAGTTTCATTTTACCATTTTTAAAGTCAGTCTGCATCCAGAAGATGTAAATATCTGATGATATAACGAATTTTTTATAAACTCCTTCCACAAAATCAAAACTAGCATCAATTAAAAAGCATTTGGAATTATTACCAATTGGAATGTGCAATTTTCCATCAGGACAATGCCAGGTGGAATCACATCAATAATTTCGATTGGTGCAAAAAAATTTACAAAAAATAACATATGTTACTATGTGAGAAAACGAAATTATATACAAAAATAAATAAATGTCTCTTAATAAAAGATTGGCTGAGGTGCCCTACCATACCACTCATACACACCTGACCTTGTACCTTCGAAGAACCATTTATTTTGAAACCACAAAATTCTCTTAAATTGGAAGAAACAATTCTCTGGAACTATGTAAAAATATTAACACCAATTCTAGAATTTAAAAAATCTGCCTCAAAGACCATTTTGATGTACTGATTTTAAAAAACTGATCTTTTACCTTCAATAAATTGTGGCATCATTTGGAGCAATTAATATTATGGTTTATAAAAATAATAGTTGTCTATTTTCTTCCAAGACATCAATACTGAATTTATCTTCAAAAATGGTTATTGCTTTAAAACATCAGTAAAATGTTTATCAATGTTTCATGGTATTTGCAATGCACAAAAAATTTGTTTGATCCCAACATCTATGCCAGGTCAACTCATTTGCATCAGATTATTCCAACTAAATTAGAATTTCTATATCTAGATACTGATCTTTAAGATTTTTGCCATGGATTTAAATTGTGGACAAAACAATCTAATCTTGATACCTCTCCACAGAAACAATGCCCAAGGTTTAAAATGTTTTAAAAATGAAAATTTTCTAAGCTGTTATTTTTTAGTTTCAAACTAATAGATTCAATATTTCCAATAAGCAAAATACTTTTGCTTTATTTCAAAACTAAATTGAATGTGATTTTCATTTTGCAATTGCTAAAAACCACTGATTTTAAATGTGACAACGTAATTATTTATTTAAAACTCAAAGCTAAATATTTTTCTTAAACTATATTTAATGAATATTAGCCAAGTCAACATTGACATGAAGTTTATCCATTTTTAACTCCCAAAAAATCGGACGGACGGATAGAGAGACAGAGAGTGGAAAAAAAAAAAAAAAAAAGTGAAAAGATTTAACACAAAAATTCAAAATTCTTTTAGGATGGGGTTAATGAATTGTAGAAGATTTTTCCATTTATGATTATAAATAATAAACAATTGTAAAAAATTGATTATCCATAAAAATAAAAAATTTGAGAAAATGGTATCCAAAAAATGCAGCTGAAATAAAATTAAATGTTTTAATTTTATGATCCAGACCAAAGAAATTGATTATTTAAAAATTCTTTGCATTTTAAATAGGTACTCACAAGAAAAATTTAACATTAGCACCCACTTAATTTCATAAAATTAAGAGAAGTTCAAGTTTTTTGTCTCAGGGATATTCTTTTGTTTTTTGTTCAGTGAAAATTGCTCTGAATTGTAAAATAAATGAAATAAAACCATGACATTATTTAATTAGAAAAGCTTAATTGCTTTTATAAATAAAATTTATTAAAGAAACTGTCTCAAAAATGTTTTTTTATATTTCCCCTCCATAAAATTTTATGAAAACTCTTGAATTTCAAATGTGTACATTTTTTAGTGATTAATTAGTTAAGTTTTGAGGAAATAAATCACATTGTTTTTTTAGTATCCACCCCTCTATCTTAAAAATCAGCTGTGAATTGTAACATACAAAAGTTAATAAAACAAAAATATTTAATTTCAAAACTTTTAGTTTCTTTTTTTAAACCCCAAATGAATATGGATAATAGTCTAAAAGCAAAAAACGTTTTGGTATGAAAATGGATTTTTTACATTAAAGTTGTTAAATATTCTAAAATTAATGCAAATATTGTACAGTTCAAATGGTCTTAAAATATATCATATACAGATTATAAATTGTAAATGGTTACAATCAATATTTTCAAAAAAAAAATAAAACTAAATGTTTTTTTTTTTGTCCATAAAAATTATTTAAATAAATACGGAAGACCAGAAGTATCATGAAAAGAGGAAAAAAAGTTTATTTCAATATTTTATGTTAGATATTTTGGCTCTTGTATTATTGTAATCTTATTGGAATTTTGATTGCTTTTATTTTATAATCTTTGTTGTTTTATCAAAATAAAATGAGTAAAATACGAATGATATACAAAATATATATATTTGATATGTGCAAAGATAAAGGGTTTAAAAATAAATATTTTCAATCATCATTCAAGATTTTTTAAATTTATTTCACTGGGGTTTTGTTTGTTTGAACTCTTTACAGATTTTTTACAACAAGAGAATTAACCAATTTTTTAATAGCGAAAAAATAAAATATTGATATAAAGGTATATTCTGACAGTACGACCGCAGAAAACCGCCGCCATATTTGATGACGTCATTTACAAGACGAGCTCCTCTTACAGCCGTGAGTTCTGGTCGAGACTTGAAAATATTGCTTGCCATTTGGATATTATTTTTATATTTCGGATTTTCTATAATTTCTTTGATATTTGCAACAAGTTCTTCCAAAGAGTAATTAAACATATCCATCGAGATACCATATCCTTTGCTTTCTATTCTTCTACCATTGTGGGGCTGGTCAAAAAACACTGGAAAGCCTAGCATAGGAACTGCGTGATACAAACTTTCAAACTGTCCATTATTGCCACAGTGAGTGATGAAGAGATTCGTTTTCGGATGGCCTAATAAGTCATTTTGTGGCATCCATTTGGTAATAAACACATTAGGGGAAGAATAACTTGCATCTGACCATTTCCAGACGACATCGTATTTTATCTGCTTAAAAGCTTCCCTCATTTTCTCAAGATGTTCTTTTGGAAGTAAACTTACCAAAGATCCAAATGAAACAACTATAATCCCTCTTTTTGAAGAATTAACAAATTTAAGCAAATCTCCTTCAAGTGGTTCTGCAGGTTGCCCGACCATCCCTCCTAAATGTTCTACGTTGGGCAATGTTGGCATTGCGTAATCTATCAAAACATCAGTTTCCACAATATGCAAAGCGGCTTTACGTAGAAGTTCTTCAAAAGGGATATCAGGTTTATCCGGGGCATATGTCTTGATACTTTTCTCCAGGGCTCCCATAGGAGCAGTGATGTAATTTAGTATATGCAAATAAGTATTTTTCAATCTTTCTAAAATCGTCATTCGTTCTGGAAACGGGGACAAAATAAACGGAGATGCAGAGTAGACCCAGGGGGTTCGATGAATAGATGGTTCATTCATAGCGCCAAACATTATGAACGGAATTGATAGTTTATATGGGATTATTGTTAGACAATTGTTCATGTAAATATTGTTAATAACTATTAAAGACGCATTGAGTGACTTCAATAATTCAAACCACGTTTTGTCAAACAGAAAGTCATCACATATTTCCCACATGATCTTCCGCAGGTCCCGTAATGTAAGGGTGCCATCACGGGAAAAATGATTTACAGCAACTCTAGAGAATTCTGGCATTTGAATTATTTCCTTTCGACGTAGAAAATGAACACCCTCTGAAGCTTTTAGAAGTTTGGATAGTTCTTTCGGAACAAAAAAGTAAGAGTTGTGTCCCTTTTTATAAAGTTCTTTGGCCAAGAAAGTCATCAGATGTATGTGACTGTAAAGAGGCATGCCGAGAAAGATGATGATGTCGCTTCTGATTGGATCGGCGATGAGTACAAAGAATATTCCAGATAAAACGAAGCAAATTGCTTTCATTTTGTAGATGTTGTCGAGACGCGACCTACAATTTAGAAAAGAGAATACTTTATAATATGACAAAAAATAATGAAGTTATTTACATAAAACAAATTAAATGTAATAATACAGGCCTATGAATAGAAAAAGTAGTTTTTTGTGATGAATAACGCAAAGTAGAATGTTAACTAAAGATTTTTTTAAATACAGTCAGGTGAGCAGTTAAATCCGCCATGTTGTTTCTTCTCTTATTTATTTCTGGTTTTCCCTTTCTTCTAATCTCGCTACGTGGAGAGTTCGACTATACTACATCATTCCTTATTTTATTTTGTGATTACCAATGCCAGGTTGACGAGTATCTGTAGATTTTATTTACTGTAAAATACAGATATGTGTGTAGTTGCACCTGCCATGTTTTCTCTTCTCTTGCTTGCATCTCGTTTTCTACGAGTGTTTCCTAATCTCGCTACGTCGAGAGTTCGACTACACTATGGTGTTCTATATAAAACTCTAAATTTACTCTGTTTCTTTTACTCTTTCTAAAAATATCTTTCCCCAACGTTTAAAATATTTCTTCTCATTTCTTACGTCGGAAGAATTATGATAAATTGTCAACAGATTCACAGAATTTCCCAAATCTGCGTTGAAATACAATTGTAGGGGACCGTGGCGGCGATGTTGAGCAGAGATAGAAGAACACACGTGACTTAAGAAATTTCCTGCTACCCGGTCCAACTACATGAGAAAGTTGGACTTTAATTAAGTCCAAAGAAGACAAGGAAAAACAAACACAAGACCGATAAATATATGTAAACAAATATATGTATTAACAACAAGTACAAGTTACATTGAGTGGACAGAGTGCGTGTGGTGAATATTATGTGTGTGTCTGTTGTGGTGAGTGTTCGTACGTACCTGTATTCTTAGCGTGTTCCCAGCATTTGGGAAACGCTGTAGCTATGAGCGTTCACATCTGCGAGTTGGTATAAGGCCGAAGCCTGAGGAAAAAGATTTACTTCAAGGTGGCGGCCCAACGTCCTGATGCTAAAAGAGAGGTCGAGGCGAAGGGTCAGCTATTATTTAGAGAAATCCCTGTTGAAGGGTTAAGGAACTAAAGGAGGAGCTAACTCCGACCCAATTATGGACATTGCGAAAAAAAACTGAATGATCGAGAATTTAAGCTAGATGAATGGTAATATTAACCTTTTACTGATAAGAAGATATCCAGCATTCACTGACCAAGAAGCGAATTTTGCTGTCTACTGAAATTTATAAAATCTTTATTAAAATATTTTTTGTGGGGGGGGGGTGATAGATTTCTCAAGCCAACTTTCTGTTATCACACCTTTCAGTGTTGAGGCTTTGTTTGAAGTAGTGTCGACCATTGACATCTTCATTATGTCATTATTTTCTCTTAAAATAATATGTGCTATCCATTTTAGCTATTACTGCTGTTGAAAGTCCTCAGGTATTGTGGTTTATGTTATTTTGTACTATTCTTTACGTACCAATCCACAAGGTTTGAAAAAGATGGTTCTTGCTTCACTTCAAGCTTGCACGAATCCATTTTTAATAATCGATCTGAGAAAGCGGTCATATAAAGCAAAGAGTTTAGATATTTCTGAATAGATTTGGCGCCCTGCATGACATCACGATTTGACGATGCTATTTAAGTACATGACCCGAGTATTCAGATTAATGTTTTGGTTTTATAGCAGCTTGCTATGTTTCGGAGAAACACGTAGAATAACGGATAGTGGCTCAGATTGAGGAATCGGAGCGCCGAGTTCGAATTCCAGTCAAATCTATTACATTCACTAATACGTGATAATAGCCTTTGAAAAGGTATGAATCCTCTTCTTCTACCCCCACTCACACAGCTATGGGTAAATAGCAGGACAGCCCGAGTTCTATAGCCTTAGTTGGCAACTGGACTACTGCAGAAAGAAATGGCAACCTACTGCGGGAAAAAATATGCATAGTCAGTCAGGTATCGAAAGATACATGATCGCCTAAGCGTGTATCAAGTATGAGACATAACTGACTGACTTACTAACCTTTATAACAGCCAGAGGGTGTCATAATGCGAATGTTCTAACCACGTTCCCATGTCTCTTCTAATTATTACATTCTAATAGCGACTCGGCTTGAGGAATCGGAGAGCCGAGTTCGAATTCCAGTTCCATTACATACACTTAAGTGCTAATACCATTGGGAAAAGGTATGAATCCTCTGCTTCTTCCCAAGCTATGGATAAGTAGTAGAACAGCCCGGCAACTGGTCTACTGCAGAAAGAAATGGCAACCTACTGCGCGAAAAAATCTGCCTCGTCAGTCACGATAGAAAGATACATAATCACCTAAGCGTGTATCACGCATGGCAAATAACTGACTGACTACTCTCATCTCTTCTACTAAATTTGTCATAATTGATCTATATACCAAGATATTGTCTTTATTATCTAATAACTCCACATCCACAATATTTATTTATGGATCGAGGGTACGTGACGTCACTGCTTTCCTTCCAATTCTAGAACATAGTTTTTGATTCAGAATTGTTTTACCTTAATTTACAGAACATTTTTTTAGATGTTGTTAATTTTCTGTTCAAGATTATTCTCATCACAACTATGAAGACCTATGTCATCAGCACAGCCAACCGTCCCTAATAATTAACCCACTGACCTCGAGATGAAAGTATTGTAAATACTTAAAATAGGTCTGAGTGTAACTTACAGTAATATCCGTACAAAATGATAAGACAATTAGAAAAACATCCAATTATGCCTTTCGCTCCTTATAGTAGGCGTCCTCAGACTGAAATGAGATACAAAATCTTGTAGGAATTACATTTTTTTCTAATATCCTTTTTTTCAGATGAATCTATTTTTATTATTCTTTTTTAAATATTAAGGGTCGATAGAGGTTTAATAAGCCAACTCTCATTGTTTGTGGATATTTTATAATTCGGTTTCGATTTTAAGTACCATAAATTTTAACCATTACTATAAATCACTCATATTGATATCACCTGAACTGTGTTGTCTGGTAACCTACATATTAAGCATAACTTCATACCTACCTCCTTACATACAATGAATACACTACATGCCAAAAGATTTAGCGATACTCTATATAACTTCGAAAGTGTGCTTTTTTCAAAACTGATTCTTTTCAAATCAAACGGATTTTCTGTTATTGAAGGGTTTCATCATCATATATATATATATATATATATATATATATATAAGTTCACAGTTCATATAAAATAAAAATAGAAAAGAACACGTTGGGTGCATAATCCGGAGTTCCTTAGTATTTTTGTTTTTTATTTTTAAGAAGACAGTGCTTTAGCCTTGAAATAGATACCCTCCCCAACCTTAGCAAAACCTCTAAGAAGATGATGAATCTATTGATAAGAATTAACTCTCTGACCACTTAACGAAGAAAAATAGTCTAGCCACTCCCACAATAACGAATTTTCTAACGGACCATGCCTAAAAAAAACACACGTAACCCGAGAGATAGCTTATTCCTAAAATTTTGCTTGAAGATGAAACGGGACTAAACACCTCAATTCAACTTAATTTTAATAATTATTTGGATGGTTTCGGCTCTCGTTTTTGAAACATGAGAACTCTTATGTAGCGAAGGAATCATATTTTTAAACAAAAAATATTATCATATATATATATATATATATATATATATATATACACTGAATATATTCATTGATAATTATATGAAAGAAATTTAACAATAACTGCATATTTTTCTGAGAATTTATGACGTTTTATCAAATCTGCCTTGCGGGCTAATGCCAATCTTAGGGATGATGAATTTATATTTTAGGCAACCGCCTCTCGAAGAAGACGGGGCCCAGACACTAATTAACAGTTTCAGTAGCCGAGGGAGTTCTAAAACCTTTGGCCTGAATTGTATATTCGGAATTAATCTGTTAAAATAAATAAAACAGATTTATAGGTTCACATAAACAAAGACTTATTATAAAATATCGTTTAAAATAAGAAAAAAAAAGAAATTCGGTCTTGCAATACGTAAGATTAAAGGTCGCTTAAAATCGCCTTCTTTCCTTATGAAAATATCCTGATATTTTAATTTAAAAAAAAACACACACATACACACTCATACATTTTCATATATATATATATATATATATATATATATATATATATATATGTGTGTGTGTGTGTGTATGTATATATGAAGAAATATAGTTTTAAGGTGTGCTATATTGATGAAATAAAACTGCTCAATATCAGAGATAGAGCGTATGTAAATATAAATATAAAGTGAACATTGAAGCCAACACTCCAGGCGACAGGCTATTTCATGCTGGACGCAATTATTCAGGTCCTGACGATTGCAGTCCAGCATGAAAAAGCCTATCGCCTTTGAGTATTAAAAATGTTCACTTTATATATATATATATATATATATATATATATATATAGAGATAGAGAGAGAGAGAGAGAGAGAGAGAGAGATGAACAGGTACAGATAGATAAATTACGAAAATATATGAACGAAAATGAAATTCGATCTTGCGTCACCTAAGAATAAAGGTTATTTAAAATCGTCCTCTTTACACAGAAAATGAAAACATGATATTTATCACACTTTGTTTGAACGCAAAACTTACTTAGATAGATAGATAGATAGATAGATAGATAGATAGATAGATAGATAGATAGATAATTAACAGATAGATAAATTAGAATAGAATTTGAATATTAATTTAAACACTGAATGGTCTTTATACGTTTAAAATATATGAACATAAGATATTCACTGAAATATTATATTACTTGATAGTAATTAATTTTCAAGGAAAGAATTTCGTTACCAGGGAAAAGATAGTGGCAGTTAAGTTAAACTGGCCTTGATAGCACAATTCCATTTCAGATATGTCACCCAAATAGGAGAAAATTTGACATGATAATTTTTACATGACACACACACACACACACATGTCATATGTGTGTGTCTGTGTGTGTGTATCAAAAATAATATTGTGCGTGAGTATGTATGCATTAAAGAATATATATTTGTATAAATGTATAGATGGACATAAATAAGTTTATATGATACACGTAATAAAATGTTGGAGATAGATTGATATGAAGAGCTGTGGATAGATAGATAGATAGATAGATAGATAGATAGATAGATAGATAGATAGATAGATAGATAGATAGATATGAAGAGACTTAGACGGATAGATAGATAGATAGATAGATAGATAGATAGATAGATAGATAGATAGATAGATATGACTAGAGCAAAGAATAGTAGAGATATGAGAAACCCGTGGAAATCTAACGCAAAAAAGTCAGTCAGATATCGTCAGATTGGTAGGTAGCTAAATAGATGTAGTGACGAACTCTTACCTCAGAAAAGACTACGTCTTCTTTGTGCTACTTGTCGAAAAAAGAAAATTTGAATCGAAGTTTTAGTCGGCCTCGAAATGTGGTTATTGTTTACGCTTTCTTACAGTCTAGACGAATCACAAATAAAAGAAATCTACTTTGGAGTAAAGGATTGTTTTTAGCGCTTCGTATGTTGAAGAGGTGGTTGTGCTTTGAGAGTTGTTAGATGAACATTTGATTTTTGGACTTGCTATTTTCTGACATTTGATCTCGGATGATTTTTTTTTTGTTGTTTGAACCTCCTATTTCTATTTAACTAAGTAGATGAGAAAAGCTCGTAAAAAAAATATGCAACATTAGGGATATTTATGAAGAGATAATTTCAGATATAGATAGATAGAAGATATATATATATATATATATATATATATATATATCCCCGGAAAAGGATATATTTGATCAAAATAAGTAGCTATATTGGGTTTGAGACTGAACCAAGGTTTACACATAGCAGTAATCGACTGGTACTCATTGTAGTCGCAAAATAGGTTATAGACCAATAGGATAAAATCCAATGGGCGTCGTCATATACTTAAAATCTGTCATACCTACACGTCCGTCTGTATTTATGATGGATTTTCCAGCCAATCATATTCCAGTGAGGGAACTCACAATTTTGCATATTCCATTATATCAATATATATATATATATATATATATATATATATATAACACGGAATTTTCACAACGAATTTATTCTTCAAAATTTTTAAAAATCATTTCTTTAAGCATAAATTTAAAAATAGATCCTACACAATAAAAAGTAGAAAGGTCAAATTGCAAAAATGAGCACTGGGTTGTAAGATGAAGTTTTTAGATAAATTATAAATTATATAGATTATATGAATTATAGAAATTATATACAAAAGTATAAACCATTTCTCTAGATTGATGTAGAAAAAGACAATATTTATAAATGTAAAAGACAATTGGAAAACTGTAATATTAACCGACGATTTTCGTCCAGTGTGGACTTTTTCAAGACAAAAACGAAATGAATTCATTAAAACAAAGCAACTAATAATAAGAAAACAAAAATCCTTAGAACAGGAAGAAATTTTGTTTTATTAATAGTTAATTGTTTAATAAATTTTATTTTAATTTTCAAAGCGTCCACATTGGATTAAGGCGTCATAAATTTACAGTTTTCAGGTAGTCTTTTAAATTTGAAAATAAATATATATATATATAAATTATAAATATAAATTATATATATAAATTATACATTTAATTTTATAAATTACAAAATTATTTATAAAAATTATATATATATATAAATATATATATATATATATATATATATATATATATATATATATATATATATATATAATAATATAATGGATACTGGGTTGCAACACCAAAAGCACATTCAAATTCATAATTGAATTCGAAATATTCATGCCATGTGTGTTATACGCTTTGGCTTGTCTATTTTAATATACTAGTCAATGGTACATTATGTCTAGCATGGGCTTTTTTTGCCATCCTACCGATTTTTGAATAAGTTGAGTTATATTTCAAATATTCATACAGACACACACATTGCAGCACACACACACACACACACACACACATATTTGATATATATATATATATATATATATATATATATATATATATATATATATATATATATTGGTTATAAAAGTATTTTCATTAGATAAATAGATAAAGTGACTTCATGAATGTAATATGGAATTATGATATGTCATTTTTTGAAAAACGGAAAATTATAGATAGATAGATAGATAGATAGATAAATAGATAGATAATGAATAGGAATGACGGGATCATTCAAATTATATTAGAGAAATATAAGAAACCCGTGTGAATCTAACGCAAAGAAGGGCAGATATACAGATAGATAAATAGATGTGGTGACGAAGTAGAAAAGCAAGTCTTACCTTGGGAAAGATTTCGTGCTCTTTGGGATATCTGTCGAAAAGAAAAATTTAATCGATGTGAACTTAGCTTCAGTCAAAAACATATCGTTTACGCTTCCCTGTGGATAGTCTCGTCCAGTCACAACTTTTATTACCCCATTAAAAGACTGAAATGAATCACAGGATTGTTTTAAGAAAGATATGAAGTGAGTGTTTTACACTTATACAGAAACAACTCACAAATTGATAGACAGGAAGATAATACATACATTCTCTAATAAAACAAACTAAAGAAAATTGGTCTAACAATGTTCAAACTGTCAATGAGCTTCGATCAGGCCTTTCACAAAATGAATATAATCTAGACAATGGTTTTTCTTACTTATATAATCATGAAGTATCCTAAGAGGCCAGTTTATATATATATATATATATATATATATATATATATATACCTATTCCATCGGACCTGAAAATATAATATATATATATATATTATATATATTCCATCAGGAATATATATATATATATATATATATATATATAAAATATATATAAAACTATTCCATCGGAAATAGATATATATATATATATATATATATATATATATATATATATATATATATATATATATATATATATATATATATATATTATATATATATATATATATATATATATATATATATATATATATATATATATATATATATATATATATATATATATATATATATATATATATTGATGGCAAATGTGGGTTAGTGGAAAGGATATCGGACTTGAATCGGAGAGCCGGGTTTGAATTCCAGTCGAAATGATTACATTCACTTACCCTTGAAAGGTAAAAATCCTCTTCTTCTCCCTCCAGCTATTAAATATTTTGACAGACTGTGTTCGATAGCCTTGGTTGACAACTGGTCTAGGCGAAGGACAATTCGCTTGGTTGTTTGGGACCTTTGGACGAAGTTCAAAAAATTTGTAAAATTTCAAAATGTGTGCTTCGTTCTGCACATACTTCAACATTAAATCAAATCATATGTGCTGATGTTTTCTGTTGGTTCCTTACAACTGAGCTCTTTAAATACAACGGAATACGACATTGTTCCACACGCACACACAACACACACACACACACATGTACATATTCACACACACACACACACATATATATATATATATATATATATATATATATATATATATATATATATGTATGTATAAGAATCGTAACAGCAATTCTTTTAATATAATTTATTCTATAAAATTGACCGTTAAAATTTCAAGAAAAGATCAAAATTTTAACTGCCATTATTAATATATATAAAATAGTCGTTAAAATTGGTTTTAGGAAAACAATTTGTATAAATAAATAAAGCCTTTTTAACTGAAATTATTCTTGTGAAAAGCGTCGCCGAAATCTGCGTAAAATTTACGATGAGAATGTAAGTGCATTTTCAATATGAGGAATATGGGAAGTGAATTGAAAATATATTATACACACGTATATTTTACATGAATATATAACAAATGCATTTTCAATCTGAGAATATTAATGTGCCTTTCTTGTCTGACAATATAAGAACTGCATTTTTAATATGAAAATATATGATGTGCGTATTCAATCTGAATATATTATAAAGACAGATTCGGTGAGAGAATATAATGCGGGCATTTTCAATAGGAAATGTTAAGAAGTGAACAAGCAAATTTTTTAATATAAAGAAGAATATCAAACGTATGAGAATTGTTCTTGTCAAATTGAGAATGCAAGACGTTCATTTTTATTATGACAATATATGATGCGTATTTTCGTTCGGAGAACACAATGAGGATATTGTCAATATGCGAATCTGATTTTATTTTTTTGATGCTATGAGATTATAAAATTTTGTTTGATTTTTCGTGTATGAATAAAAAATTATTTTTAAGCTGAAAAGGAAATAGGTTCATCATACTTTTTATAAAACCCAGGTTATGTGTGTGTGTGTGTGTGTGTGTGTGTGTGTGTGTGTGTGTGTGTGTGTGTGTGTCTGTTCGTTTATATAATGGATCGATTTACATTTTTTTTAACGATTTCAACAAAAAATATAGGACTACGTAAAATTACCTTGCGGTGGTTCCGACAGTGCCAAAAGTTGGAAAAACACAATTGTTTTTTTACATAAAATCAATTTGAAAACATTTTAGGCATCACATGTCGAGAATGAAAGGGGACAACTATATCGAGTTATATATATTATAAAACCCATTTGTATGTGATGCGTATATATATATGTATGTGAATGTGCGTGCGTGTGTGTTCGTTCGTTTATATATGGGATCGGATTTCCCTACATTTTTGGACCGATTTCAACAAAACACTTTGGCAGATAGTGTTTCTTATTGTCTTGCACACTTTTTTTTTTATTTTTACATTCAGAATACTTTAAAAATTCCATTTACA
Source organism: Acanthosepion pharaonis (assembly GCA_903632075.3). NCBI lineage: Eukaryota > Metazoa > Mollusca > Cephalopoda > Sepiida > Sepiidae > Acanthosepion > Acanthosepion pharaonis. Next base: position 267,914 of record CAHIKZ030002788.1, on the reverse strand, counting down.
AGACAATTGTTTATAATAAAATTGAAAAGATTTATTCAATCGGTAGACTCATAACGATTGAAAAAAAAGTTTTTTTTTGAGTTTGACCAATTCGTAAAAAAAAAAAAAAAAAAAAAACTAATTAAGACATGCGTGTCCGTCAACCTTAAACAATAATCTTTGTCAATTTTATTTTTCAGTCTTTATGATGGTCTATACTTGATCTATCTCTTACAGTTACATCCCCGGGCAACGCCGGGCTCTACTGCTAGTTTTTAATATGACATTGCACGTCTGCATGGGAACATAAGAAATGTATTTCCGACTTAAGACACTAAGAATGCATTTTAATTGGGGAAATGTAAGAAATGCATTTAAGTATACCATAATAAGAGAGCTGAATTTCCAATATGAAAAGACAAGAAGTGTATTTTCTGTATGGGAATAGATGAAATGCATTTTCAATATGGAAATGAGAAGTGCATTTTTATAACGAGAATAGAAGAATCCGAAGCCAGTTCTCGGAATCGATTGTGACCAGGTCGCTTCCGACTACACCGAACAGACATTCTCTCAGGTTGCTAGGTGTATCCGGTCGCTTTCTCGTCTGGTGTGTCTGGCGGGCCAAATATGAATACATGTCTCTGTCGGTAGTTCTATTTTCTCTCACACTCTCTGAATAGAATCCGTTTTTCAACGGCGTTCGTCTAAGGCACTGATTCTCCACCAGTACACCCGTTCGCACTAGAGCTTCCTCAAAGGTGGTTAGGTACGTCACAAGCTACCGAAAGTGTAATTTATGAATTATTTTTATATTTTCAAAAATCTTTGTTTTTAAAAAGCTAGAGGAACTAAGCATATAACTTTCATGTTTTTTCATTTGATATCATAAATTGGATGCTAAATTCCTTAATCGTTAAGAAGTGGATAATCATTTCCCTTTTCATTTCCTCAAGCGATTTCAATAAGTATCGGTTTCTTAAAAAAAAGCAAATTCTTCATAATTCCTCTTACAAGAAAATTATGCCGCTAAACAAATTTGGCAAAGCTAAACCAAAAATGACAACCATTAAAGTAAATTTTCTTTTTGTCAAATACATCAAACACATGTTTCACACAAGAAGACTTAAATATAAAGGCTGTTCCAATAACTTGGACCGATTTTAAATGTGAATTAAGTTTAAGCGTCTAATGATTTTTTCTTTCAGATTTAACAATCTAATTCTTTGGTTATTCCAACCATGGAACGATTAACAATCAAACAACGTGTTAAATTTATCTAAGTCTATTACGAAAATGGACGATCAAACAGAAATGAGATGTTCCCAGTTCGCATCATTAATGAGATGTTCCCAGGTCGCCATGTTTAATGGATGTCACTTATCAGTTATCTCCTGTTAATTTCCCTCTGAAAGTTATCCACTGCCTTAACCGGGTATTGAACTCACACTCTTTGGGTCCTATCACTGGATCTAACCAACACCTTTATCCACTGTGCCCTGAAGGACATGGCACGTGGAACTAGAACAGTCTACTCCAGTGAGCTAAATAAAGGCTTCAGTTCGACATTCCAACCACAGTCGGTTCACTGTATTGAGTAAGACAATTTTTCTCTCCGGAAAAGTTGGTACGTGGAAGTAGAACATTCTACCCCAGTGAGCGAAATAAAGGGTTCAGTTCGAAATTCCAACCACCTGAAGAAGGCCGGTGTGTAAATAACATATTTAGAAACGTTGTGATAAATATTTCGACAAAGATGAGGACAATAGTCCGAATAATGTAAATAATGTAAATAATACTTCATCTCAAAATATATTTATATATATATATATATATATATATATATATATATATATATATAACGTCATCCACAGACTGTTTCGCTGTTTCACAGCTCATCAGTGTGGCTAGACATCCGGTTGCCTCTAGCTAGGATCGAAACCCGACTGAATTGGTGTCAGTCGGAGATTCTAACCATTAAGCCGTCGGTGGATTTTAGCGTATTTATTTTTTAGAAACACGCCCAGTGACCGACAGTGACTCAATTCGCTTTTTTTGAAGAGTCTCTCTATATATATATATATATATATATATATATATATATATATATATATATATATATATATATATATATATATATATATATATATATATATATATATATATATTTAAAAACGGATTCAGTAGCCATGGTCAAAAATGCAAAAAATATAACAGAATTGTCAAAGAAACAGAATGAACAAAGTCTGCAATGAAAAGAATGAAAATATAACAATAAAACATTATTAATCAAGCAAGCAAACAATATATGCAAAGCAAATTTACAGGTAAGAAGTCATTCTGTGGACTTTTGCCTATAAAAATGGAGGAAGAAAAGTTTTGCAGTGATTCACCTCACGTGTTTTCTTTTTCTTTTTGAAATCGGAGTGATACTGAGAAGTATTTTGAACACGTCAGCAATATTATGTGAAACTGTAAGTTTGTCAATGTTTTTTTCTGTATTCGTCCTACTCTATCCTTTGTGAAGTTTGTTGAATGTTGTGATCTTCGTCATGTGTGCTGACGGGGAACCCCCACCGCTATGGTGGATTCTCCACAGCGGCAGGACGCAATGCCAATGCCACCAAGCATTTCATCATGAATAGCAGACATGCCGAAAAAGAAAGGGTTGGAATATTACCAGAGCCTCAATGAGGAATATGGAAAATTCATTTCAGGTACTAAACTCATAGCATTGTCTTCTTTTGTGGTGCCAATTAATACAAGGGACATCTCCCCGCTGACGATAGACGTCAAATCAAGAAAACTTACCAGCAGGGAGGTGATGGAGAGGTCACTGAAAAGCCTTGGGATTGGGGGTCAAAATGTTGGCCCGCAAATCTAATGCTATGTGTGGCATCCAGTTGAGGACAAAAGAGGCAGCACCACAAAATTGGTGAGGCTACAAAGTGAATACATGGATACCCTGAAAAACCGAATTGCATTGCTTAGAGTGCCCATGTACATCACCGAGAACCATTTAGGGATCTTCTTTTAAGATTTGTGGAGGAGGTTTCCCGCATCAAAAGCAAAACGGGCATTGTAAACTGTGACATTGAGCACATGGTAACATTGATCCACAAGACGTTCAATGAGATACCCAGTGTGTTGAGCTGCGGAAGGACGAAACATCTTTGAGGGTCGCCGTCCGCACTGCTGGTGATGTGATGCCGCGGACCATCTGGTCCTAGAAGAATCTCGCACCGCAGCCACAACCATCAATAAGTACATTTGAGAAAGAGGAACCATGGAAGAGGTACCCAAGAAGTACCCCAATGGTCCAAGTGAATCGACTGTGGTAGCGAAGAGGGGAGCCAAGGCGGCAACTCCGCCTCTCCAGCAGAATGTGCTGCGAAACCAACCCAAAAGCAGCAGCAGCGGCAACAAAAACAGCAGCCACAGGCAACACAGGCAGCAGCAATGAGAGTCAGATTAGCGGAAGCAGCGGCGGAGGCGGAGGCGGAGGCGGCGAAGGCGGGAGCAACTTGAGAAGCAGCAAACTGAAGATGTGGAACAGGAGCTACAGCAACAGCAGCAGCATGAGTTGGAGGAGGAGAAGGAGGTGGAGTTAAAGCAACTTAATTTATAAATGCAGGTGGAGGAAATACCCCCATCTTGGTCCTCTTCACTGAAAAGTGAGAGGAACGAAGAAGACGAAGACGACAATAAGGTGACCAAGTAGAAGAAATCTCGTCGAAGGAGGGGGAAGAAGGTCCTGGTAGCAGCCAAGAACCAATCCACACCTGCTTCACCAGCAAGAAATGTGTATCAGCATTTGCCAGGTAAGGGCTCTGTCATCTCCCTCTCCTTCCTCCACTCCGGTACAGAAGGAGAAAAAGAAAAAGACTTTCCCCAAGGTGAACAAACTTTGCTTGGTGCACAGACAGATAGGGACCTCTCAGAGGCCATTGTTTAAGTACACTTCTGTGGACAGCAAGTCCATTGAAGATCCGCGCAATTTCCCTCGGAGTGATCACCCTCATCAGAAACACTTGGGATAATCTCAAAGTGTGGCACCACTTGGCGGAGAATAAAGATGCGTTCCCGAAGGTCCGGATGTCCCAGATCGAGTCTTCAGAAAATATGGATCAATTATGTTCAGGGAGAGTCTCGGTTCTACTCTACCCCGCCTTGTACAGTGCTCTAAAACTTACGTTCCTGGCAGACACCGGCGGAATTGTCACAGAAGGACAAATTACGTACAATATTGTTACTGGAAGTCTGAGACAATCCGTCGGGGTTTTGACCCCATAGATTTCCCTCAAGTCTGCATCTAAGGAATTTACACTTAATTAATATCTATTAAACTCAGCAGTTTGAATGCAATGGGTCTTAGAGATCGGAGTAAAGCTGCCTCCCTGCTTTGTGATTGCGTGTCCTTTGGTGTGGATGTGACTACGATCCAGGAGACACTTTTTTTTTTTCGTTGATTTTCGTGTGTTGTCTAGCGACTTTGTAGTCTATTCATCATACGGAGATCAGCTGGCCAGAGGTGTTTCTGGGTGCGAAGATAGAGATTGTCCATATTGACGTGGGGGTTGGGGGGCGGTTGATCTATATTGACATGAACAATTGTTCATTTCGCTCCGTTGCTGTTTATGCGTTCAACGATCAGACGAAGTGTGTCGCCTTTTTTCTTCAGTTGGGGCCGTTCCTGGTGGATTCGTCGCGCTTAGTCTTAATGGGAGACAGGAATTCCATCCTAAACCCTGAGACATACAGAGAGTAGTGAGCTAGCGGGAGGTTGTCCTAGCCTGGTTGATCTCATCAACGAGTTTGGGCTCGTCGATAGATACCGGATCGATCATCTAGAGCGGGAAATGTGAACGTGGAAACTTAAGTGGCCGTCTCTCCAGGCAGTGTTAATGTTAAGGTGATTTTTTTAAATTTCCCCAATCAACATCACAAAACCCTCTTAAAGTTAGGCTCTTATTCGATTTGTTAAACACTAAACAGAGTATTTTTGTCCCATTCAAATAACGCAAGACTTGTTTGGTTCTTATCAAGTGATCCATGGCTTCATTTGTGGAATATTGTGACAATTTTGTTACCACGTAACTGACTACCTGGACGAGTGGGAGTCATAACATATATCAGGATGACAACTATCTCTCGATAGTGTTTTCGTTTACTGGTTCAACATTGCTCTCATCCATTAGATTGGTATCCATTTCCAAGGCCTTGATCTAGATTTACAATCTGGCATTTTTAATTTGGTTTTAAATTTTTCAATATATTTTGTTCAATTCATTTCAATGAAGTTATTTTTAAACGTAAATTTTATTTCGCAGAAAGAAAGAAAGAAAGCAAGAACTGTTCACTTAAATGTGTTTTACATTAATTAACGCAAAATTCCAACGTGCAGCAATGAGGATATCGCGAACCCAATCATAGTTAACATCGTGTTAGGTTTTTTTGTGTGTGTGTATGTAAATACAAGAATCTTACAGTTAAGCACTTTTATATCCGATATATATATATATATATATATATATATATATATATATTATGAAATGGACAAAGTCCGACAATTATTTTAAGACATTTTTATGTTTATACATTCTTTTTATAGATACAAATATTTAAGTAAATGTTCTGTTTATAATAAACAGTATTAAACAACATTTACCGGCCTGAATGTCCGAAAAATTTTCACCGAAAATATTCGTTCTCCGACAGGATTCGAACCTGTATCCTATACGGAACCGTCATTTAGCTTGATGTGCCTTTACTGATTTGGTAAAGGCACGTCAAGCACGATTTGCTAACCGAACGCTCCTCTGTGGCCAAATCGGTAAAGGCACGTCAAGCTAAATGACGGTTCCGTATAGGATACTGGTTCGAATCCTGTCGGAGGACGAATATTTTCTGCAACACAAATTAGGTGAAATATCCATACAACTCAAAACAAATGTTCAAAATTTCCACCGCTTGCTTCTACCCACGCAAGCACTCGTAGGAACATTAACTGGTGGTCCCTTTCAAATACTCCCACACAGTGTCCAATGGTTTCGCAGGCCCCCATGACATGTTGATGAATAGTCTCTGATTATAAATGGCTGCTGCAGAAACCAATTGAATTAGGTGGCTTCACAGATAAGAATCCAAAGGATTGAATTAGGAGCAATGTGCAGGCCATGGAATCGGTCCTCGCCTAACTTATCCATCTTTCATGGTCGATGTCAGTCAGTGCATCCCAAACAATCTGACTAAAATTTGCTGGAGCCCTATCATGTATGAAACACGTGCGTTTTCATATTAGCAGGGATACATCCCCTGACAGGTTTGGAAGTGTGTTCTGTAGACAGCTCCAGTAAGATATTCTTGGAGAACATATGGACCTACCAATTCCAGCCCACACATCAAACACAAACTGATATTGGTGCCTAGCCTCTATTGCATCATCTGGATTCCGATCCGCACACAAATGTTGGTTGTATAAATTTGTTATTCCATCTCTCCCAAATGTTACCGCATCCGTAAACAAGAGTGAAGTTAAACAACAGATCGACAGTTTCTGCAATAAGCCAGAGGCAAAGGTTCCCGTGTGGTGAGTGATCAAATGGCGAAAGACCGTGCACGCGTTACAAATGATACGAATACAGGAACTACTTCTGAAGTATCTTCCAAGCGGTATTATGGGATGTACGACATTTAAGGGCCCCTTGAGGAGCTGATTGTCTTCGACAGCTGGTATAATATGGTCTTCGTGATCAGGCGTACAAGCAGATCTTGGTTTTCCACCATCCATAGTTTGTGGTTCCACGGATTCTATCTGAGCAACGCAACGATAGACAGCTGCAAAGGTTGAATAACTCGGCTGCCATTGGTCTGGAAACGCAATCTGATGCAATCGTGCGGCGTCGCGTCCATTAACAAACCCGCGGCCATATATAAAAATCATATCTACCTGCTCCCGAAATGAATATCCTGTCAATATTAAACAGAACAGTTCCCAGTTAACTCACTACTATTGTTGAAGACAGACTAGCCACAAATTTAAACGAATGACATATGTAACTTATATGAAAACACAGCGCCATCTGCCGTAAACTTTAAACTCGAAGGATTTGCGGACATATGTTTATGTGAACTTTTGTCCTTGATTTGGTTTGAGGAAGCTGCCACCAAAGTTTGTAAAATTATTTTTTGATCAATATATATATATATATATATATATATATATATATATATATATATATATATTTAATGAAAACAGACCACTTTAAGGTACCATTAAAGTGGTCTGTTTTTCATTAAATATTAGCTCTGTATTCATATTGAGCTCTCAGGATTTCATCCTCCTTGGAATTACCCATTCGGTTTACCAAGTTCTTCGTAACTTAACTATATATATATATATATATATATATATATATATATATATATATATATATATATATTAATAAATATACTTAATACCCTACACCCTCAGTAGAACTCAGAGTTGTTGGAAGGAAATACATCTTCAATATGAAAATGTAATTAATATTAAGAAATTTATTTTCAATATTAAAATTGTAGAAAAGAATTTTCAGCATGTAAATGAAATCAATGCATTTTCAATATAAGTAGTAAATTTTTAATGTGAATAAACGAAATGCATTTGCATTTTGAACATGTACAGAATGAATTTTCATATGAAAATTCAAGAAATGTTTCTTCAGTGTGATAATGGTCAATGTTTCTTTTCAGTCTTCTTTCTCTGCATATTGCAAGACCTGAAGAACTAGTCCACATACTGATTCGGGTTAGGAATCAGATTAACTACTGTAGAATATTTTGGTTACGCTCGGAAGAAGATTTTTGTACATGGTTAGTGTAATTGATGTAAAAATGGTGTCAAGTAAGGTGAACCTATTCTCCATTTTCCTTTCAGTTTCATGCCTTTATGAACTATGACCAGGGTATATATATATATATATATATATATATATGAAGAAAAATTTGGAAAAAACAAACAAAAATCCTTAAATGCAATTATGTTGTTTAAAATGAATGAAATGTCGACGTCTGACGTTTCGGTTTAATAAACCTTTTTCAAGACAATATTCATTAAAATACAATTCAGTTCAATTTGACAAAGACGATGGACATAAAAAACAAGTCTTATCCAAAACAGATAACTGAAAATTTTTTAAATGATCAGCTTTCCGTTTAGCATGGTCACGTTGTCGTCACATCTTTATTTCATCTACTGGCTTGCAGACTACAATTTTCTTCAAACAAAATAAATACTGTTTAATATAAAACGGAATGTTTCCTCTATAGGGATTCATTAAAAATAACGTTTGAAGTAATACGCATGTATGTATGTACTCCTTGCAAATCGTGCTGGTTTGAAGAGCCACCTTCGAAGACATTCGAGAGGAAACAATGATCTAGATTGAATGGAGGTGTTGATGGGCAAGACGGCAGTAAACTGAGAATATGGGATAATCAACATATATATATATATATGTATGTATATACTCACAACAGTGTATTAATTGTTATTGAATGCAAAACAAAAAAAGTTTTAAGAATAAACCTTGAAAATCATTTTTTATCTTGGATTTGAAAAGATATTGGATGTTTAAAATGCCAAAACAGGCAATCCAAGAAATATTTCCACCAGTCAAAAATAAATAATAATAAAACTAATACGAATTTATGTAAACCCAGGTGAAGAATATAACATGAATATTTCAAGAAAAGTTTCGCTATTAGCAAAATAAAATTATTCTTCTTGTTGAAAAAGAAAAAAAATCTGTCAAGAGTTCAAACATAAAACGAAACCCAAGTCGAAAATCTTTAGTGATTGATTGCTAGATTTATTTTCTAAAACCTTTATCTTTCCTGATATCAAATATATATATTTTGTATATCATTCGTTCTTTACTTTGGCTCGCCCACAAAACAACAAACATTTTCGGAAAATAAAAGCAGCAATCAAAATTCCAATGGTAGAAGACAACAATACAAAAGCCAAAATATCTAACATAAAATATTGATATAAAGGCATATCCTGACAGTACGACCGCAGAAAACCGCCGCCATATTTGATGACGTCATTTACAAGACGAGCTCCTCTTACAGACGGGTGTTCCGGTCGAGACTTGAAAATATTGCTTGCCATTTGGATATTATTTTTATATTTCGGATTTTCGATAATTTCTTTGATATTTGCAACAAGTTCTTCCAAAGAGTAATTAAACATATCCATCGAGATACCATATCCTTTGCTTTCTATTCTTCTGCCATTGTGGGGCTGGTCAGAAAACACTGGAAAGCCTAACATAGGAACTGCGTGATACAAACTTTCAAACTGTCCACTATTGCCACAGTGAGTGATGAAGAGTTTCGTTTTCGGATGACCTAATAAGTCATTTTGTGGCATCCATTTGGTAATAAACACATTAGGGGAAGAATAACTTGCATCTGACCATTTCCAGACGACATCGTATTTTATCTGCTTAAAGGCTTCTCTCATTTTCTCAAGATGATCTTTTGGAAGTAAACTTACCAAAGATCCAAATGAAACAACTATAATCCCTCTTTTTGAAGAATTAACAAATTTAAGAAAATCTCCTTTAAGTGGTTCTGCAGGTTGCGTACCCATCCCTCCTAAATGTTCTACGTTGGGCAATGTTGGCAGTGCATAATCTATCAAAACATCAGTTTCCACAATATGCAAAGCGGCTTTACGTAGAAGTTCTTCAAAAGGGATATCAGGTTTATCCGGGGCATATGTCTTGACACTTTTCTCCAGGGCTCCTATAGGAGGAGTGATGTAATTTAGTATATGAAAATAAGTATTTTGCAATCTTTCTAAAAATGACATTCGTTCAGGAAATGGTGTGAAAATATAGGGAGATGCTGAATAGACCCAGGGGGTTCGCTGGATGGTCGGTTCATTCATAGCGCCAAACAGTATGAACGGAATTGATAGTTTATATGGGATTATTGTTAGACAATTGTTCATGTAAACATTGTTAATAACTACTAAAGAAGCATTGAGTGACTTCAATAATTCAAAAAACGTTTCGTCTAAGAGAAAATCCTCACATATTTCCCACATGATCTTCTGCATGTCAAGTAATGTATGGGTGCCATCTTTGGAAAAATGATTCATAGCAACTCTAGAGAATTCTGCCATTTGAATTATTTCTTTTTGGCGTAGATGGACGCCCTCTGAAGTTTTTAGCAACTTGGATAGTTCATCCGGAACAAAAATGTAAGAACTGTGTCCCTTTTTATAAAGTTCTTTGGCCAAGAATGTCATCGGATGTATGTGACTGTAAAAGGGCAGACCGAGAAAGATGATGTTGTCGCTTTTGATTGGCCCGGTCATGAGTAGAAAGAATATTCCGGATAAAATGAAGTAAACTGCCTTCATTTTGTAGATATTGTCGAGACGCGACCTACAATTTAGAAAAGAGAATACTTTACAATATGATAAATAACAATGAAGTCATTTTCATAAAACAAATTAAATACAGGCCTATGAATAGAAAAAGTTTTTTTGCGATGAACAACGCAATATAGAAGGCTAACCAGAGATTTTATTTGCTGCAAAATAGAAACAGGTCAGCTGTTAAATCCGCCATGTTGTTTCTCCTCTTATTTACTTCTCGATTGCTCTTAGAGTCTTCTAATCTCCCTGCGTGGAGAGTTCGACTATACTACACGGTCCCTTTTTCATACTGTGAGGGACAACTCCAGGTTGACAATTACTCGTAGATTTTATTTACTGTAAAATACTGGTATGTGTGCCGTTACATCCTCATGTTTTCTCTTCTCTTACTTGCATCTTATTTCTATGAGAGCCTTCTATTCTCGCTACGTCGAGAGTTCGAATATGCTACAACGTCCCTATTTATACTTTGATGGAAAACGCCAGGTCGAAAATTAACCAGAGATTTTATTTCCGGTAAAAGACAGACATGTGTGCTGTTACACCGCCATTTTCCATATCTCTTGCTGGCATCTCGTTTCTACGTGAGTTTTCTAATCTCGTTACGTCAAGTATACTGCTGTTTTGTATATAAAACTCCCAGCCTGGGCACCTCGAGGTGGTGTAATGGTTAGCAAGCTTGTCTCGCTAAAACAATTACGACTGATTCGTGAGTTCGATCCTTACTGAGTGCCCCATGCTTTCGGCCTTGTGCCACATCTAAGCTACACTTGCAATATAACCATACTTCTTCTACAGCCTCTGGACACTTCTAAGTGATTTAATGGTTAGCAAGCTTGTCTCGCTAGAGCAATTACGACTGATTAGTGAGTTTGATCCTCACTGGGTGCTACATGTTTTCGGCCTTGTGCCACGTCTAAGCTACGCTTGGAAAACCACTATAAAACTCCGAACCAATTCTACTCATTTCTTAAGTCGGCAAAATTATGATAAATTATAAAAAGATTCACAGAATTTTACAAATCTTGTCTGAAATGCAATTATGGATATTAAGAAGGAAATTGAATGATAGTGAACGACAAATTCAAGACACATGAATGGTAATATTAGCCTTATAAGCAAACACACGGCATTCACTGACCGTGCAGCTAGTTCTGCTGTCGACTGAAATTTATAAAATCTTTATTAAAATAATTTCTGAAAAAATAGGTTTCTCAAGTCCACTAACTGTTATCGCTCCTTCCATCAATGAGTGGTAATATTAGCCGTTTAATTATAAGGAAAGATTCAGTATTCATGAATCAATCATCTAATGATACTCGTGGTTGAAATTTATATAATCTTTCTCTTAAAACAATTTTCAGGAAAATAGGTTTCTCAGGATCACTAACTGTTATCGCTCCTTCCATCAATGAATGGTAATATTAGCTGTTTAATTATAAGGAAAGATTCAGTATTCATGAACCAATCATCTAATGATACTCGTGGTTTGAATTTATATAATCTTTCTCTTAAAACAATTTTCAGGAAAATAGGTTTCTCAGGACCACTAACTGTTATCGCTCCTTCCATCAATGAACGGTAATATTATCTGTTTAATTATAAGGAAAGATTCAGTATTCATGAACCAATCATCTAATGATACTCGTGATTGAAATTTATATAATCTTTCTCTTAAAACAATTTTCAGGAAAATAGGTTTCTCAGGATCACTAACTGTTATCGCTCCTTCCATCAATGAATGGTAATATTAGCTGTTTAATTATAAGGAAAGATTCAGTATTCATGAACCAATCATCTAATGATACTCGTGGATCATTAACTGTTATCGCTCCTTCCGTCAATGAATGGTAATATTAGCTGTTTAATTATAAGGAAAGATTCAGTATTCATGAACTAATCTTCTAATGATACTGTTGGTTTTAATTTATAAAATCTTTCTCTTAAAACAATTTTCAGGAAAGTAGGTTTCTCAAGACCACTAATTCTTATCAATCCTTTTAATATGGATGGAGGTTCCCATCGTAACCTTTTGTTCGTAGTAGTATGGAATACGAACAACTTCATTATGTCTCTATTTTCGATTTATAAAAATATTACCAGCAATACATTTGATACTCTTTCAAAAAACCTCTTTACAAAAATACTTCAATAAAAGTTGATATACAAACTGATTTCTTACAAAGAAAATGTATTATATTCATACGAACCTGTCCTAAATATTTGTCGGCATTAAATAACCCACTGAGATTGATATGCTGTAAAACAAAATAAACCTCTAACCTAATGATTAAATTCGGAGGGAGTTTTAAAGCCTTTGGTCCGTATTGTATATCCGGAATTAATCCGTTGAAATAAAAAAAATGATTTATAGGTTGACATAAACAAATATTGTGTGAATGGTTATACACTGACGCAGACAAAAATAATTGTACGTGTAAATTAGGGATAAGATTATTTTTAAAAAAAATAAGATGAAAAAACAAACAAATAAAGATAAATATCGTAAAAAATTTAAAAAAGAAATTCGATCTCGCGATAAGTAACAATAAAGGTCGTTCAAAATCGTACTTTTTCTTTATGAAAGGAATCCCGATATTTTAATTGAAAGACACGCATACACTCATATATATGTATATATATATATATATATATATATATATATATATATATATAGAGAGAGAGAGAGAGAGAGAGAGAGGGAGGGAGAGAGAGAGCGAAAGAAGAGAAGCTAATATCAGATAGGTAGATAGATAGATAGATAGATGGAACGGGCCTCAGGGACGAAGTGGTAACGAATTAGACTTGATATAGCGCCGCTCTTCATAAATTCCATGGTGTAACTCATCCAAGTTTCCTTTACCCACAAGACATAGATAGATAGATAGATAGATACATAGATAGATAGATAGATAGATAGATAGATAGATAGATAATGAACAGACTAGGGTAGATAGATAGATAGATAGATAGATAGATAGATAGATAGATAGATAGATAGATAGATAGTTAGATAGATAATGAACAGACTAGGGTAGATAGATAGATAGATAGATAGATAGATAGATAGATAGATAGATAGATAATGAACAGACTAGGGTAGATAGATAGATAGATAGATAGATAGATAGATAGATAGATAGATAGATAGATATTAAGAGACTTTATGGTGTGTAATGTGGAAATATATGTAATTTTTGACTGGACGCAAAAACTTACATATGAACGAATATGGTTGGAGCATGAAAAGAATAGTAGAATATGAGAAACCTATGTAAATCTAACGCAAAGACAGTCATATATATAGATAGATAGATAGATAGATAGATAGATAGATAGATAGATAGATAGATAGATAGATGTGGTGATGGAATAGAATATCAACTCTTATGTTGGAAAAGTGTTCGTCTACTTTGTAATAAGAAAATCTAAAATCTATGTTGTAGTCGGCCTCGAAATATGCCCATTGTTTACGCTTTCCTACCAGCCTCGACCAATCACAACTATTCTTTTTCCCAATAAAAGAAATTTACATTCGAACACGGGATTAATTTTAGCGCTTCACGCATGAAGAGGTAGATGTGCTTTGAGAGTTGTGATATGAATTTTTTACTCTTTTGATTTTCAGATCTGGAATTGTCTGAAATTTGAGCTCGGATTATGTTTATCTTTTTTTATTATTTTATTTTATTTTATTTTATTTGTGGACACTGTTTCATGCTTTAACAAAATCTTCAGGACACGTGTGTTGTGCTTTGGTTTGTGATTTTTTATATACTACTAAATGGCGCTTTAAGTCTAGCATTGGTTATTGTGTTACCCAACTGATTTTTGGATAAGTTGCAACGGTTATTTCACACGCACACACACACACACGCATAGATAGATAGATAGATAGATAGATAGATAGATAGATAGATAGATAGATAGATAGATAGATAGATATCTAAATGTAATGAGAACAAATTAGAATATAAATTGAAATGCTCACAGCATTAATTAAAAAGACTACTCAATACAAGTAGAGCAAAAATTATTTATTATAAATTGTTACATACATATTATTTTGCCTGTATGTAACAATTTATAATTAATAATATGTATGTATATATAGATAGATAGATAGATAGATAGATAGATAGATAGATAGATAGATAGATCGACACGTAGAAAAAATGTGAGATTGCACATGTAAATGAGTGAAATTGAGATTGTTGCAACCGATCGGGAAAAAAAAACAAAAAAAAAATAACTTTTAAAAGATTATGAATATTTAAAACCAAAAAGAAATCCGGTCTCGCGACACCTAACAATTAAGATTAATTAAAATTGTCCTATTTACATCAACAATGAAATAATAATTTTTATAAAATTTCGCTTGAACGCAAAACCGACTTAGGTAGACATGGATATGACTGGAGCATACAAAGTATAGTAGGAAAATATGAGAAACCCGTGTAAATCTAACGTAAAAAAGACAGATATACAGAGAGATAGACAGATAAATAGATGTAGTGACGAAGTAAAAAAGCAAGTCTTACCTTGGGAAAGAGCTCGTTCTCTTTGGGCTATCTATCGAAAAAGAAAATCTAAATCGATGTCGGCTCAACGATAGATAGATAGATAGATAGATAGATAGATAGATAGATAGATAGATAGATAGATAGATAATGAAGTGGATAAGATAGATAGATAGATAGATAGATAGATAGATAGATAATGAAGAGGATAAGATAGATAGATAGATAGATAGATAGATAGATAGATAGATAGATAGATAGATAGATAGATAGATAGATATGAGAAACACGAGTAAATCTAACGTTAAAAAAGAATCAGATAGATAGATAGATAGATAGATAGATAGATAATGAAGAGGATAAGATAGATAGATAGATAGATAGATAGATAGATAGATAGATAGATAGATAGATAGATATGAGAAACACGAGTAAATCTAACGTTAAAAAAGAATCAGATAGATAGATAGATAGATATGAGAAACACGAATAAATCTAACGTTAAAAAAGAATCAGATAGATAGATAGATTGATAGATAATGAAGAGGATAAGATAGATAGATAGATAGATAGATAGATAGATAGATAGATAGATAGATAGATAGATAGATAGATAGATA
This sequence comes from Acanthosepion pharaonis, assembly GCA_903632075.3. Lineage (NCBI taxonomy): Eukaryota > Metazoa > Mollusca > Cephalopoda > Sepiida > Sepiidae > Acanthosepion > Acanthosepion pharaonis. The sequence goes on along the minus strand of CAHIKZ030002788.1, from coordinate 252,360 downwards.
GATATGAGAAACACGAGTAAATCTAACGTTAAAAAAGAATCAGATAGATAGATAGATAGATAGATAGATAGATAGATAGATAGATAGATGGATAGATGTGGTAACGAAGTAAAATAAAAACAAGATTTACGTCGGGAAAGAGTTCGTGCTCTTCTATTTGTCGAAAAAGAAAACTAAATCGAGGTCGGGTCAAGTTCAGCTGGCCTAGAAATTTGGTTATTGTTTACGCTTTCCTACCAGTTTTGACTAATCACAGCCATTATCAGCGCACTAAAAGAAATTTACTTTGAAGCACAGCATTGATTTTAGCGCTTCACGCTTGAAGAATTCTTTTGAGAGTCGTGATATGAAATTTTAAACCTTTTGATTTTCGGATCCGGTATTTTATGAGATTGCATTTCGAATTCTGTTTTTTATTTTATTTTATTTGTCTGAAACTCCTGATTTCTACTTAACTCAATAGATGAGAGAAAACCGTGAAAAAATATACGGAACAGTAAGGAGATATTTATATAGAGATTTTCATAGATAGATAGATAGATAGATAGATAGATAGATATAAACAGACTGGGATGAATAGATAAACAGACTAGGATGGATAGATATAAACAGACTGGAATAGATAGATAGATAGATAGATGATAGATAGATAGATAGATAGATAGAGAGATTTTTTTTAAAGCTTTTCACCCCAAGCAAGGCGAGAAGCCACTAGGACGCAAGGGGTTACAGAAAATTTGGAGCAAGATCGGATAGGAGTGATAGAGGAAAAGATGAGGAGAAGGATAGTAGCTAGATCAAGGCAACTAGATAGATAGATAAATATAAACAGACTGGGATAGATAGATAGATAGATAGATAGATAGATAGATAGATAGATAGATAGATAGATCCACACGCAGACAAAAATATAAGATTGTACAAGTAAATGAGAAAAATCAAGATTGTAGAAAGCGGCCGAAAAAACGAAAAAAAAAAACTATCGAAAGATTATCACATGTTAAAAACTGAAATGAAATTCAATATCGCGCCTCCTATGATAATAAAGTTTATTTAAAATCGTCCTTTTACATCGCCAAAGCTATCATAAATAACACAAAACGGGATATTTATGAAATTTTGACTGAACACAAAAAAATAAAAGATACATATGTATATCTTTTACTTTAAACAAAGTATAGTAGAGAGTTATGAAAAACCTGTGTAATTCTAACGCAAAAAAGAAAGACAGGTAGATATACAGACAAATAAATAGTTAGATGAAGAAGAAAACCAGATCATACCTCAGCAAAGAGTTCGTCTTCTTTGTGTTACCTGTCAAAAAAGAAAATCCAAATCGAGGTCAGCCTCGAAATAAGGTCATAGTTTAAGATTTACTACAAGTCTCAACCAATCACAACTTTTCTTATCCCAAGAAAAAGATCCCTAATTTTTGGGGACAGGATTGATCATATATATATATATATATATATATATATATATATATATATATATATATATATATATATATATGTGTGTGTGTGTGTGTACAGAGAAAGATGGAGAGAGATAGGAAGAAAGATATGAAGGTAGTGATTCACAGATTTAACAGACAGAAATAACTTAGAAATTGGTAGTTAGCAAGATAAGAACTACATTTAGTGATAAAACAAACTAAAAAAATCAGTCAAACATTGACTGAAATCATTTCGATCTGCCATTTCACAAAAAAATAGTAACATCAAAAATGTCTTTTCTTACTTATACAAACTTGTGAAATATCCGAAGAGTAAAATATTTTAACGGCCATATATATATATATATATATATATATATATATATATATATATATATTGTCATCCACAGACAGACTGTTTCGCTGTATCACAGATCATCAGTGTGGCTAGACGTCCTGAATTGGCGTCAGTCGGAGATTCTCCACCTAAGCCGGCAGGGATGAAGGTGAATTTAAGTGTATTTATTTTTAGATAAACACACAGTGACTGACAGAACTCTCTTCGATTTACCGAAGAGTTTTGCATTATTAGCCGTAATAGTCACTGTTTACAAACCCACACTTCCTCCCCAATAAATTTTTCAGGAGCATATATGTTGTCATCCATAGACGGACTGCGTAGCTAGGATCGAAACCCGACTGAATTGGCGTCAGTCGGGGATTCTACCAATAAGCCGTTGGTTAACTGATTTAAAATATGTTTTTTCGCTACACAGCAATAACCATGTTTCAAAAATGGAAGCTAAAAGCTTCAAAATTTAATTTTGTAATTAAATTAAAAACTTTAGTTGCATTTCATTTTCAAAAATTCATCCTAACCCTACCTAAGCATAACCACTTTTTTCGAATGTAACTAATAACTGATACAACAAAAGTTAATAAAAATGAAAACGCTACCACCCCTTGTCTGAATGATTGGACCTCCATGTATCCTTGGAAACAGTGAATTATGATTTTTCTGTGGCTTTAAAACTCAGTAAATTTTAAAAAATCAGTTACTCCAAAATTCGCTTGAGGATGAAATGGAACTAATGTTTTTAATTTAATTACAAAATTAAATTTGAAGCTTTTAGCTTCCATTTTTGAAACATAGTTATTACTGTGTAGCGAAAAAAACATATTTTAAATCAGTTAATTTATAATATATATATATATATATATATATATATATATATATATATTCAGTTGTATGGATATGTGTTTAACACTGAGATAAATTATATAAAATTTACTGTTAACATATCAATAACTATTACTAACATATCAATAATAATTAATATCACAGTTATTATCACTATCAGCATACCATCAACAACACACAAGCAGTTAGCGTTGAAAATACAAACATCATCATTACCATGCCCACCAACAGAACCCAACTTAACCAAAGTGGCGGCAAAAGAGCCAGACCAATAAGAGTGTATGTGCGCGTCTACATGTGTGTATATGTGTGTGAGGAAGTGTAAGTTTTTTTGACGGCACAGGCGGTACATCTGAAAAGTGTCAAGAACACCCCTATCCGCTCCTTGTTGAAAAGAACATCGCTACATATATAAAAGCTACGTCTCGACACCGAAAAAGAATTACAACTGCGTATCTGTGTCTGCCCGAACGCTTGGATATGTATCTGCCCCTAGCCTCGGATTGTTTATATGGATGTGTTTGTCTGAACTGAAATGCGTACACCTGTTTGTATGTGTGTCTATGTGTATGAGAGTATCATCCCAAACAAACACAGAAGTAGATTCCCCCTCCCACCACCAAACATAGTCAAACAAGTATAAGTAGATCCAATTTTTAAAAAACAAACCAGTTTCTCTGATGATCGCTAAAGCGTGAAACAAGGGTCACAAATTCATATCCATACAACTGAATATGTTAGATCTACCTCTCATATTGAGGACTCTCCACAAATTACTGCGCATATAAAATCATATATTCCTCGTGGCCTGACGATTGCGTCTAGCATGAAACAGCCTGTCGCCTCTAAGTGTTCACTTTTATATTTACACACGCCCTATCTCTGATATTGAGCACTTTATCCCATAAATATAGCACACCTTAAGAGTATATTTCTTCATATATACATATATATATATATATATATATATATATATATATATATTAAGACATTTTTATGTTTACACATTCTTTTTATAGATACAAATATTTAAGTAAATGCTCTGTTTATAATAAACAGTATTAAACAACTTTTACCGGCCTAAATGTCCGAGAAATTTTCACAGAAAATATTCGTCCTCCGACAGGATTCGAACCTGTATCCTATACGTCACCGTCATTTAGCTTGACGTGCCTTAACCTATTTGGCCACAGAGGAGCGTTCGGTTAGCAAGGTCGAATTTACTGTATTTGAACTTCAATCTTCTATGAATCTCTCACGTACATTCATATCTGCTCATGGCGTATCAAATGTAAACAAATGACGTCATATATCATGAAATGGACAAAGTCCGACAATTATTTTAAGACATTTTATGTTTATACATTCTTTTATAGATACAAATATTTAAGTAAATGCTCTGTTTATAATAAATAGTATTAAACAACATTTACAAAAAAGAAAAATATCTAACATAAAAATATTGATATAAAGGCATATCCTGACAGTATCCGCAGAAAACCGCCGCTTCATTTGATGACGTCATTTACAAGACGAGCTCCTCTTACAGATGAGTTTGAAGTGTTTCGTTTTCGGATGACCTAATAGGTCATTTTGGGGCATCCATTTGGTAATAAACACATCAGGGGAAGAATAACTCACATCTGTCATTGTAGTGATGGTCAGAGAATATTGGAAAGCCTAACATAAGAACAGGTGATAAAACTTTCTAACTGTCCATTATTGCCACAATGTTCTACGTTGCGCATTATTGGCATTGCATAATCTATTACACATCAGTTTGCAGAATATGCAAAACATGTCTTCTTGTGAATGAAGCCTGCTTATCTCAGAGAGGAACATCTTTTACGAACGTCGTGGACCACATCACTTTAGGACTTTCAATAAAATTTATATTGTCTGGCGGCCATGATTGAGTGGCATAATGCAGAGTCCTGTTGCCAGATATAGTGTCTTACACCAGCCTCTTGACTCTGGGCAGCACTACCCCACAAGGCACTTGATATAGGCCTCCGTATTGTGTCCGAGGGCCTCACCAACATATTCGGGGGTTCTTTTCCCATCAGAACGATCAAAGGGAGTTTTCCGAGCTGTCGTACCTTCGTAATTACCATTAGCCTCATCCAACTCTTGTTCAATCCTCTGCACTGTACTCAGATTAATGCCCAAACACTGAACTGTTCGCATTGGAGATTCTGGTGCGAATGCCAAGCAGTACAGTATGCTGCTTCCAAGTTTCTGGCGTAGGGAATTGTGACATTGTGCTTTTAACCTCACAGGCGGTTCCCAACTTACCCTACTGTGCTGTGCAATTGACATCAAAAAGAAACAACGCGCTTGCGTGAAATTAAAAATATAATATCCCGACAATTTACCCATCGCACCCGGTTTACAGCAGATAGTTTAGATATTTCTGAATGGATTTGGCACCATGAAAGTCATTTGGAGCCATATGAAAGTCTCGATCTGACGAGGATATTTAAGAACCTTAATCCAGTATTCAGATTAATGTTTCGGCTTTATAGCAGCTTGCTATGTTCAAAGAAATAATCCCTCGAGCAGCCAACTCTCTGTACAATATTTTCATCTCCTCTATTAACTTTGTCATAATTGATCTATATACCAAGATATTAAGTGTTTAGTATCTAATAACTCCACATCCACAATATTTATTTATGGATCGAGGGTACGTGACGTCACTGCTTTCCTTCCAATTCTAGAACATAGTTTCTGATTCGGAATGGTTTATCCTAATTTGCAGAACATTTTTTTAGATGTTGTTAATTTTCTGTTCAAGATTATTCTCATCACGAACTATGAAGACCTATGTCATCAGCACAGCCAACCGTCCCTAATAATTAACCCACTGACCTCGACATGAAAGTATTTTAAATACTTAAAATAGGTCTTAGTGTGACTTACAGTAATATCCGTACAAAAAGTTAAATGATAAGACAATTAGAAAAACATCCAATTATGCCTTTCGCTCCTTATAGTAGGCGTCCTCAGACTGAAATGAGATACAAAATCTTGTAGGAATTACATTTTTTTCTAATATCCTTTTTTCGGATGAATCTATTTTATTATTCTTTTTTAAATATTAAGGGTTGATAGAGGTTTAATAAGCCAACTCTCATTGTTTGTGGATATTTTATAATTCGGTTTCGATTTTAAGTACCATAAATTTTAACCATTACTAAAATCACTTATATCGATATCACCTGAACTGTGTTGTCTGGTAACCTACATATTAAGCATAACTTCATACCTACCTCCTTACATATAATGAATACACTACATGCCAAAAGATTTAAAGATACTCTATGTAATTTGAAAAGTCAGTCACGCTAGAAAGATACATGTTCGCCTAACCGTGTATCACGCATGGCACATAAATGAGTGACTATTCTTATCGACTCTACTGAATTTGTCATAATTGATCTATATACCAAGATCTTAAGTGTTTAGTATCTAATAACTCCACATCCTATTTTTCATGATAGAAGTAGTGTATGTGCTATCACTGCTTTCCTTCAAATTTTAGATTTCATTAATTTATTTTAGGACATGACGTGAGATAAGAGAAGTTGATGGTAGATAGATAGATAGAAAGATAGATAGATAGATAGAAAAAGTGACTTGCATAGATAGATAGATAGATAGGAACAGACTGAGATAGATAGATAGATAGATAGATAGATAGATAGATAGATAGATAGATAGATAGATAGATAGATAGATAGAAAAAAGTGACTTGCATAGATAGATAGATAGATAGAACAGACTGAGATAGATAGATAGATAGATAGATAGATAGATAGATAGATAGATAGATAGATAAAAAAAAAACTTGCATAGATAGATAGATAGATAGATAAAAACTGATTGCATAGATAGATAGATAGATAACAGAAGATGAGATAGATAGATAGATAGATAGATAGATAGATAGATAGATAGATAGATAGATAGATAGATAGATAGAAAAACTGACTTGCATAGATAGATAGATAGATAGATAGATAGGAACAGACTGAGATAGATAGATAGATAGATAGATACATAGATAGATAGATACAAAAACTGACTTGCATAGATAGATAGATAGGAACAGACTGAGATAGATAGATAAATAGATAGATAGATAGATAGATAGATAGATAGATAGATAGATAGATAGATAAAAAACTGAATTTGCATAGATAGATAGGAACAGACTGAGATAGATAGATAGATAGATAGATAGATAGATAGATAGATAGATAGATAGATTCTGAAGCATAAAACGAAAGTCAGTGAGATATGAGAAACTTCGTGCAAAAGGTAACGCAAAAATTCAGAAAAACAGTTATGAAAAGAATGTTTCATATATATATATATATATATATATATATATATATATATATGTGTGTGTGTGTGTGTGTGTGTGTGTGTTTATATATATATATATATATATATATATATATATATATATATATAGTTTTTAAGATGTGCTATATTATAGTTAAAGTGTTCAATACCAGAGATATATAAATATGTATTTAAATATAAACGTCGACATTGACGTCAACACCCATTATTCTAAGGACTATTGAGTGGAAATAACTGTGGATACGAATACAGTTTTGTGCCTATTTTATAATGTTATTTGTCAACCTCTTTTTACTCATTATTATTGATTATTTTACTATTTGTTGTTCATTTTTATTATCATGTTTACTTGTGTTTATTCGTAGTTTGTTAGTCTTTTTACTATTTACTTAATTCATTTACCTATTTATTGATTTCGGCTAATTTATTTCATTTATTTATTTTTTATTTTATTTTTATAATTTTTTTTCTTTTATTCGTGTTTATTTTTCGAGTTTTAAGTAACGTATTTAAAATTTGTTTTCCTGTTTGCATTTTGGGATGAGCTCGGATCGTTTATTTAGTAATCTCTGTTGGTCTCGGAAGGTAATTATACGTATTTTCTCCAGCAGAATAATTTGAAACACAACTGTTACCGCCCACCGTTAGAGTAACACAACAGACCTATCCATAATGCACCACTGTCTAGAATATATAAATAGACGAGGCTGAGCACAACAAACATGACCTGACGATGCAAATCCGGATGAATAGAGCACTAAGCAGAATTAGACCGGTAATAGGACAAGAACAGTTCAGCTTTGACAAGGACACTGGAACAAGATATGCGATGTTCATGGTCAGAATAATAATATTGAGAGCTTTACAAAATAGAAGTATGTGCATTTATGTTTTATAGATTATTTGCCAAGGTAAGGCTCAAGGACCTATTTGAACTGCGAGGAGAACTCGATTTATTTGGAAAAGATGTTAGAGTAATCCAGAAATTACACTGGAAGCAAACCACATGCATATACGGCTAGAAAATAAAATGAACAGATATACAAAAAATTGAAAGGGGCGCGAGATAAGTATGCGTCTTCTCCCCAGATTTATTCAATAGCGAAGTCATCCTAAAGGAATTGGAGAGCCGACCAGGATGTATTATCGGTAGGCGTAATCTTAATATAAGACACGCAGATGACACTGTGTTGATAGCGGACACGGTAAGGAAATTACAGGACTTCCTAGACAGGGTGTTAGCAGAAAGCGTGAAATAAAAAAAACTTTAACATTATATAATCAAAATCAGGAAAAGACAGTTGAAATTTCCTGCAAACATAATGAGGAAAGACGGCTTGGAAAACTTAACACTCAGAGGACATATTGAGGGCAAGAGAGATATAGGGGAAGGGAGCGAGACACTTACCTGACCAACTTGTATGAATAGAAAGTGGGGAGGAAGGGCTTAGAAAAGAGAGAAATCTGCTAAAAGTCACACTAGGTAGAAAGTTGTGGAAAGCCATGATCGCCTATGTCCCGAAGTGACGCGGCACATAGAAGAATATCATTTTTAAGAAACTTCTAACAAAAGATATATTCTCTACAATCTGATATTACTTCTTATTATTTCGAATAAAAATATTCTCCATTTTTAATGGTGACGTCTATAGGTAGAATAGGGCTTCACAAAATACCTTAAAGATTTTAATTCTTAAGCTTCTTGAGAATGAGTGTTGAGGACCCGTTTTAAAATGGGCAACTGTCAAAAATACTTAAATAACCAATGGCTTATTTACATTATTCGGACTATTGTCCTCATCTTTGTCGCCATATTTATTACAACGTTTCGGCCGTTGTACGCTTCGGCCCTCTTCAGGTGGTTGGAATGTCGAACTGAACCCTTTATTTCGTTCACTGGGGTAGACTGTTCTAGTTCCATGTGCCATGTTTAATGGATGTCAGTTATCAGTTATCTCCTGTTAGTTCCCCTCTGCCTTAACCGGGTATTGAACTGACACTCTTTGGGTCCGGTCCTCAAGGACACATGACACAGTGGATAAAGACGTTAGATCCAGTGACAGGACCCAAATGAAAGAACAATGAAGTGGAAAGAGTATATTGAATCCACTGCCAGGGAGGTTGTCTCACCGAGTCGTGCTAGATATATTTCTCCCCAATGTCTATCTTATATATCTATAAGTCTATCAATCGCTCATGCTTAGGATATTGTTGCCACTATCGCCCGATGTCCCTGCTATCTATCTAGAGCTCCTTGATCAAATCCACAGAAGAATCAGCAATATTATTAGCCCTGACCTGGCATCACGGTTTCAGTCACTTTCCAACCGTCGTAAGGTTGCCTCCCTTTGCCTTTTCACATCCATGGTAATTGTTCGGATGAGCTTTTCACTACGGTACCTAGACTCTTCGCATTTCAGCGCAGTACTATAGTTGAACTAACTAGATGTAACCATACAGTCTATTCTAACAGTCTCTTTTATCGCACTACTCGTTTGTGGAACTTACTTCTGGTGCCATGATTTACGGCAAACCAAAAATTTAAATGCAATGTCAATCGCCATTTGCTCTCGTCTTGGTTACTCTTCCTCTGTCCTCGCTCTTTAGCAATCTTCCTGTTTCTAACTCTCCCACACCCCGTAACCCCTTGCGTCTCCGTGGTTTTACTGTCTTTCTTGGGGGGGGGTGAACTTGATTAGATAGATAGATAGATAGATAGATAGATAGATAGATAGATAGAAACCCACTGAAATAGATGGACTGATATGAACTAAGTGAAATAGATTGATATAATCAGACTGAGATAGATAGATAGATAGATAGATAGATAGATAGATAGATAGATATGTTGTAGAAGACAATTTTTCTCGATAAAATTTTGTAAATTCATAAGTCTACCATTCATTCATATATTGAATATTTCTGTTACATCATTTCTGGTGCTTCTGCTATATATGTAGAGATTCATGATGAAATATAAAGGAAAATCTGCAATGTTATTTCTCCTGACCTGGCACCTCGGCTTCTGTTACTTTTCCACCACCGAAACGTAGCTTCCCTATAAATATTTTCATTGTAATTGATCCGATGAGCTTTCATCTTTGGTTCGTAGACTTCTGTCCTCTCTCTTTAATAATGTTTACTTTTTCTCATATTTTCTTACACCCTTATCATTTTACACCTTTAGTCTTAATGGGCTTATTGGCTTGCCTAGTATGTAATGATTAAAAAGGTCTCCTGAAATACAGCCGTCAAAATCGCAGACTGAGAAAGAATTTTTTCAAGAGACACTTTTATTACAAAAAGAAATAAATATATATATATATATATATATATATATATATATATATATATATATATATATATATATATATTGGCATCCGCCGATATCGAGAGATTATGGATTTACGCCCAAAGAACTGGGTAGAGTTTTTATGCGAGATCGACAGTTGTCCATCTCCATGTTGCCCATTTCCTCTCTATACGCCACCAAGGTTGTTCAAGAGAAAAGCAGCGGTCAATACACCTTGGCCCAGACGGTGTTGCAGGAGTTGCCAGAACGAAATATGACATGGGACTCCGACTCCGGAGTTGAATTTGATTTCTCCTTCTATTCTGCCCTACTATTTACTCATAGATGGAGATTTTGAATTCAAATTTTTTCTCACTCCTAGACCGGTTGCCACCCAAGGCTATAGAACACAGCCTGTCCCGCTATTCACCCATAGCTGGAGAGATGGATTCATAACTTTAGCAAGGGTATTAGAAAATGAATGTAATGAACTTGACTGGAATTCGAACTCAGGTCTCTGATTTCTAAATATGAGTCGCAATCCATTACTCCACATATGGCTCCATATATTTCCATGAAATTTATCTGATCTTCCCAAAGTTGAGATTCCGTTAAGAGAACCCGATATTATCTCACATTATAACGTCACCTGACAAATTATGCCTTGTAATATTAACAAGTTTTTCTTGGCTCATTAGTTTCATCCAAATGATATCTAGGTAGATGTATGTATATATATATATATATATATATATATATATATATATGTATAATATATATATATATATATATATATATATATATATATATATATATATATATATATATTTTACAATCTGAGATCTGAAATAGACAAAGCAAGAAAATATTTATAATTCGGACTAAAATAATATTAATTTTCATAATGACCACAAATGTGTTTACTTTGAAAAAATCCTGTCAGATATATCGAGATTAGATTTCGTCAGCATAAATCCTGTAGACGCACAGGGAGTTTCTTCATGCGCATTTACTGACACTTGATAATTAAACTGAACTGAAAACTGATAGGTTTAATGATAAAAAAAAATAAAGAAAGAAGCTTGTTTAACATCATTTCCTGACTTAGGGAACCTGCACGATATATCCCGTAGTTTGGTTTAGATAAAAGAAAGTAAAAATTATATGTATGTATGTATGTATTGAGCAAGTAGTGTAGCAGGTAGGTCTCTATTGCAATGTGACGAAGACAGAATATATTATAGGCACCCCTGAACACTTTGAGTTGAAGTCATTCAATAATGCATCCATCAAATATCTTAGATCTCACAAAATAGATTCCCCAAAAGACTTCAACATCCGCAAAGCTCTTGCATGGGATGCGTGTAACAGACTATACAAGATATGGCGCTCGAACCTTCCATCATCTTTAAAAGTCCAAACTTTTCGTATACTGATTGAACCAGTCCTACTGTATAGACCGGAAACGGACATTATCTTTTCGTCTTGAAAGACGACTGGGTGGAATATATACAAATCTGCTTAAAAAATTCCAAAATATAAGTTGAAGATCCCATGCAACTCTTAACACAATTTACGGATAACTGAGATCAACCTATCTTAAGCTCAAGCAGAAACAATTATAGTTTGCCGGCCACAACCACCGAGCGGACAGCGAAATCGTCTCATCCTTACTCCTATAGCATCCTTCTGGAAGTGTCTTATCCCGAAAATTGACTTTCCTAGACACCATGGCTCGGTACCCAGGGTTGGACATTGGGGACCTGGGGAGGGCAATGCAGGACCAAACAGTGTGGAAAGAGATTGTCAATGGAGTTCCGACCAACCAGGGGAAGGCAGAAGGATAATGATGAAGATGATATATATATATATATATATATATATATATATATATATATTATTTATATAAAGAAAATTATAACATAAATATGTTATAAAATCACTACAAAAATAGCCATTTTGTTTCAACACCTCCGGTGTCTTATCAAGATGATGTTGAATGTAATAATAGTAATTGTTGGTTATTGGAATTCATTCCGTATACACCAATTATATACTTGGATATATATATATATATATATATATATATATATATATATATATATATATATATATATATATGTTTGTGTGTGTGTTGAACAATGAAAAATGTTAAAAAATTAAAATTTCAGACAGACTGAGTTGTATATTAATATTTTTTTGTTTTATTATTTAAATTAGGTTCCTCAACTAGTTTCAGCCAGCATGGTCATCACCAGTAGAAAAAAAATCGTTTGTTAGTAGCAGTGACCTACAGGAATGAATGACTGTCTTTGAAGAAAGTGAACATTGTCTCTAGTTTTTATTTGTTTGTTACCGTTAATCTTGGTCAGTTCTTGTATTGGTTAAACGGCTTCTTTCAAGTTGTTTTTAAAATAGAGCCTGGGAGATTCCTGAGTCTCAGAATTCCCTTCTTAGACATTTTGACAGTTTAATTCGTTGCTTGGAAGGGAATGCGTGTGTTAAGTGTATGTTATCTTTTAGGCTTTTGGTAGTCTGTGTGATGTGTGTATGTGTATATATTTGTGTGAGTGTGTGTATGTGGGAAACCTTAACACTTCTGCAAGCATGTCTATCTAGTGTGGCTGAGAAATATGGGTGGGGGTTGATCTATGCGATTATATATTAATTCTATCTGTGTTGTTTAATCTGTGGTTAAGTTCGTCTAGACAAAGTGTTTGGAGACTCTTTTTTATTCAAATTGTGTATACGAGATTGTTCGAAGGCTGTAATTGTTCAAATTATTGATCGCGCTAGATAACACGCTCTTTCCCAGAAACTGTAACTAAGGTCTGCTCAGGATAGTTAAAGTATAAACCACAGGTGGGCTCTGTGGGTGTTGAATAAAAAGAAATGCGCCTGAGTAAGCGTCTGCAACAGGGATTGGCTAGCCACCCTAGTAGACGGGTATCCTCGAATACGAGTGGCCAGTTATTTATTTATTTATTTTTATTTATTTATCGTCGATTTATAGAAAAAGGATAATTTCAATTCAAATGAAACATTTGAAATATTGTATCATCTCATAAAACGATGCTACTCAGATGTTCCTGAAATTCGATCATGAAAATAATACTTAAAATTTTAATTAGTTTTTTTTTTTGTTTGTTTGTTTCTTGAGTTTTCTTGATAACTACAATCTTTAAAGACTTAAATGCACCAACAATCGCCATATTGAACCCCTGCTCATCTTTTGTGTCCTCAACAATTCCCAGTCATCTCATTCTCTTTCACTTTCACACACCTCACACACACACCCTGCGATCCAGTGGCATTGTCGTCTTGCTTGGGGGTGAAACGATCAAAATAAATTAAAAAAAAACTCATTAGAATTGCTTCTCATAAAGAGTAGCGGCAAAAGTCCGTGCTACATTTGAATTGGGTAGATGTAACCGTAAGTTCTATGTTAAAAAGTTTCTTCTCTCGCATTTGCCACTGTTGGAGCTCTAGGCTCCACGTTTTCCCGCCAATTTTGATGTTCAAAAATTTTAATACAATGTCAATCGCTATCTACCGTCATCTAAATTACTCTTCTGTTGTTCTCACTCCTTAATGACGTTTCTCTTCTTTTTTTTTCTTTTTTTTCACACTCAATAACCCTCTGTGTCTTAGTGGCTTTATTGTCTTTTATGTTAAGATTATGATTTTTAAAATATAAAATTTTAACATTTTCATATTGAGTTGACATCATCTGTGCCGCGTCACTTCAGGACATAAGCGATCATGGCTCTCCACAACATCATATCCCGTGGAATCTTAGCAGTTTTTCCCCCCATTTGCTATCGTCCACGCCCTCTGTCCTTCCGTCTATTCACACAAGCTCGTGATTTAAGTAGTTCGATGCCTTCACCATTCTCTCAGTTGTGTTTTTTTTTTTGTTTTTTTTTTCCTGTTTTGAGTAGATAACCTCAGGCAGTCACCTTCCTCACAAAATGATAAGGTTTGAACGCGGATCTCATGGTGAGAAAGCGAACGTTCTAACAAGTCGGCCACGTAGATACCTATCTACGTAGATATCACATCCGAAACTAACGAGCCAAGAAAAACTTGTTAATATTACAAGGCATAATTTGTCAGGTGACGTTATCATATGAGATAATATCGGGTTCTCTTAACGGAATCTTAACTTTGGGAAGATCAGATAAATTTCATGGAAATATATGGAGCCATATGTGGAGTAATGGACTGAGACTCACATTTAGAAATCAGAGAGCTGAGTTCGAATTCCAGTCGAGTTCATTACATTCACTGTTGCAGACGTTTGTTCAACACCCACAGAACCCACCTGTGGTTTATAATGCAAGTATGCTGAGCACACCTTACTTAAAGTTTCTGGGACAGAATGTGTTATCTAGCGTGATCAACAATCTGATCAAGGCCATTCCGTTCAAACCGTCGGGCACGATAACTTGTGACTTCTTGTTAGCACAGCTATCGACGGCCCCCAGGGCGATCGTTCACCTAATTTCACTTCCCACGCTTGGGTTAAACCGTGGTATGGTTTTTAGGCACTTTCCAAATGTGGCGCACGCTAAGACCTCTCCACTCTAGACCGATAACCTCAGGAAGTCACCTTCCTCGTAAAATGATAAGATTCGAACCCGGGTCTCATGGTCAGAAATCGAACGTTCTAACCACTCTGCTACCACCTATCTACCTAGATATCACATACGAATCTAACGATCCAAGAAAAAATTGTTGATATTACAAGGCATAATTTGTTAGGTGACGTTATAATGTGAGATAATATCGGGAACTCTTAAAGGGATGTCAACTTTGGGAAGATACGTACGATTAGATAAACTTCATGGAAATATATGGATCCATATGTGAATTAATGGATTGCGACTTGGAAATTAGGAATCAGAGAGCTGAGTTCGAATTCCAGTCGAATTGCTAAATATCCTTGTTGCTTTTTCCCTCCGTCATATCTACTGCCACTAGTTTTTTCTTTATCCGTGGGAAAATTGTTCAACATTTACTGCCATTTTAGAGGATGGATAACACGTAACAATCCAGCGTCCCTTTCTTTGTCTATTTTTCAGCACTCTGATCTGAAATGCACCATTCTTTAATCCAATTCATGTTCGGATTTCGGTGTCGCAATTTCCATCCTCTGTTAAAACGCTTCCCAGATGTTTCAACTTCTGGGCCTACTTGACTATTCGACTAGAATTTGTTTTGTTTTTTTTTTAGATTAAAAAAGATTTCAGCAGACATAGTGTTGCATGGATTTACTTATAACGTGACTTACGGCAACATCACGTTGCAACACCGGTCCCAATACGGTCACCGCTATTAAGCAACGTCGAGCTTGGTCAGTACTTAGATGGGTGACCGCTTGGGAATATCAGGTGCTGTAAGCTTCGGTATGCGGGTAGTGTAATGAAGCATGGCTCAGAATTTTTAATCGGAGAGTTCAAATTCCAGGTGAAAGAACCGCTTCTCCCCCCTCAGCTATGGATTAATTAGTAAGGCATGTATCACTAAATCATTATTATCTCCCAAAATAAAATAAAATTACATGCAAAATATTTCAATTTCGGCATTAAATAACTCATAGAGGTGTTGATATGCCGTTAAACAAAAACAGACAACTTATATCGATTTTATAAACGTCTTAATAAGTAGGAGACATATTATGCACTGACCTAATCCCCAGTGGGTAACAGGTTACAGCACAGGAAATAATTCTTCTTTTCTTCTTCTTCTTCTTCTTCTTCTTCTTCTTCTTCTTCTTCTTCTTCTATGTGCTGTGTCCCGTCTTGGCGAACATGGCTCTCCACATTTCCCGTTACTTTCCTAACTCTTTATAAACTGTGTGCCATACATTTACTCAAACTCTCTAGGTAGGTTACGCGTCGTTTGCTTTTGTATCTCTTGCCGTCAATCTGTGCCGTGAGTATTAAAAGTGTGTCTCTCCAATGCAGATCTCGTTAGACCCAAGAAGAGCCAAATCGGTAAACTAGAGACTGCTCCGGTATTACTTGTCACAGGAAAATGCATGAGCAAGGTGAACAGAATTTGTAAAACAGGCCAGGCCCTGTACAAAACAACTTAGTTTGCTGCGTTGTTATAGTATGAAGATAGGAAAATAAATGTCAACTTCGAAAATCATTTTTATTTTTAATTCTAGGATTCCAAAACCGGAGATTATATGTCATCTGCATAAATATTAGGTTGGTGCAAAAATAATGACGTAATAATGTCGTATTTTAACGTATTTTTAACGTCAAAAAACGACATCATTACGTCATTATTTTTGCACCAACCTAATACATACTTGGGAACTGATGACATAGGTGAGATCATTGATGAAGATCAGAATAGCATAGGACCAATGATAGAACCTTAGGAGTCACCCGAGTAATTGAAAAAAAACACATCTGGATACGAATACGTTCAAAGCAACATTCATTTCACGATTTAATAGGAATGATCGGTTTAAATCAAATATTCGTCTTGTGACACCGTAGCTCTGGAGCTTGCGAAGAAGGCCGGCATGCCAAACCCTGTCAAAAGCTTTCGAGATATCTAGAGACACATCTCGAGATTCGCCGTTCTTATCCAGAAATTGAAATATATAAATTCAGTGTCCCAAAAACATGCAATGAGTTGGAGACATGTCAAGTGTGGAGCTGGGAAAAGAGGAATAACTCATCCAGAAATCTACATGTGCTGAATATGATCAAGCATGTCCTTCCAATGCAGACCGCGTTAGCCACAAGAAGAATCAAATTGGTAAATGGATAACAAATTAGGATCAGTACTAGGTTGGAAAGAACTTCACATGCTGGATGTGACAGAAAACATGTAGAAACCCCCTCTGGTCTCACCTGTCACATGAGAACACACAAGGAAACAAAACAGCATTTACAAAACAGGCCAGGCCCTGTACAAAACAATTTAGTTTGTTACATAGTTATAGTATACTAATTTCTGAAAAATATGAAAAATAACTGCCAATTTATTTATTTTTTTATTTCTAGGGTTCCAAAAACAAGTGATATATATGAAGAATTAAATTATTTTATATTTTTAATTCAATATACTTTTATTACTTCGTACGTTGTTTTTAGTGTGTACTTTATTTATATAGTTATTCTACTTGTTGAAAAAACAAAAACTATCAAAAGTGCAAATATAAACGAAACAGTGCGACAATAGTATGATGTCTACCATGGTATGAATTCTACCGTGACCTCACCTCTCGTGCCATCTACCTGCGGACTACCACGATTAATTCTACCATCACTTCACCTCACTTCTCGTGAGTCCTGTCCACATAAAAGGAAGAAAATGGACCCTCCCATATCAGAATCCCACTAGGCCTGAAACCATTAACATCAGCTGGATAACCTCCTTCAGATTAAAATGTTATCGAAAGATATTTATAGACGTGTCATTTGGACTGGGGAAACAGCAGTCGCATTATTACAAGAGAACAATCTGCAAGATACACTATAGTGTTAGATAGCGCGGTAGATAGTATAGTATTAAATGAGGTAGACCTCATGCTATAGTCAGTGATACCGAGGTAGACAGCATACTATTGTTGCACCTAAAAATGTTGGATAAAAGATAAAAATACATTAATTCTACCTCATTTACTACTACGGTATGCGGTCTACTGCACTATTTATTATATTCGTGCCGTCCAGCTGCGGTCTACCACGATGAATTCTACCATCAGCTCACCTCACCTCTAGTGTGTCCAGGCTAAATAAAAGGAATTAAATAGGGTTCCCACATCAGAATCCCCTAGATCTGAAACCGTTAACTCACCATTAGATTAAAATGGTGCTGAAAGATTTTTTTTTTTTGACCGAGGAAGCAGCAGTCGCCTTTTTACAAGAGAACAATCTGCTAGATACGCTATAGTGTTAGATAAGGTAGGCCGCATACTATAGTATTAAACGGGGTAGACCGCATGCTATGGTCATTGATACTGTGGTTGAGCGAATATTATAGTATTAAATGAGGTAGATTGCATGATATAGTCATTGATACTGTGGTAGACCGCATGCTATAGTATTAGACGAGGTAGCTCGCATGCTATATTCATTGATACCGTGGTAGACCAAATTATATGATAGCACTAACGAAATCGGAATAAATTTACTAAAATCTTGAGTGAGTGACTGATTGATAGATTTGTTTTCTTAACACTCTACCTCCCGGATGATAATATATTTTAATTGGCGTCAGTTTATAATATCAATCGTTCTTTGATTTAGTTCGCCCGATAAAAAACAAACATTTTCGGAAAATAAAGGCAGCAATTAAAATTCCAATGACAGCAGACGACAATACAAAAGCCAAAATATCTAACATAAAATATTGATATAAAGGCATATCTTGACAGTACGATCGCAGAAAACCGCCGCCATATTTGATGACGTCATTTACAAGACGAGCTCCTCTGACAGCCGGGCGTTCTGGTCGAGACTTGAAAATATCACTTGCCATTTGGATATTATTTTTATATTTCGGATTCTCGATAATTTCCTTGATATTTGCAACGAGATCTTCCAAAGAGTAATTAAACATATCCATCGAGATACCATAACCTTTGTCTTCCATTCTGATGCCATTGTGGGGCTGGTCAGCAAAAACAGGAAAGCCTAACATAGGAACTGCGTGATACAAACTTTCAAACTGTCCTCCATTTCCGCAATGAGTGATGAAGAGTTTCGTTTTCGGATGACCTAATAAGTCATTTTGTGGCATCCACTTCGTAAGAAACACATTAGGGGAAGAATAACTTGCATCTGACCATTTCCAGACAACATCGTATTTTATTTGCTTAAAAGCTTCTCCCATTTTCCTTAGATGTTCTTTTGGAAGTAAACTTACCAAAGATCCAAATGAAACAACTATAATCCCTCTTTTTGAAGAATTAACAAATTTAAGCAAATCTCCTTCAAGTGGTTCTGCAGGTTGAGCGCCCATCCCTCCTAAATGTTCTACGTTGGGCATTGTTGGCATTGCATATTCTATCAAAACATCTGTTTCCACAATATGCAAAGCGGCTTTACGTAGAAGTTCTTCAAAAGGGATATCAGGTTTATCCGGGGCATATGTCTTGACACTTTTCGCCACAGTACCCATAGGAGGAGTGATGTAATTTAGTATATGTATATAAGTATTTTGCAATCTTTCTAAAAATGACATTCGTTCAGGAAATGGTGTGAAAATAAACGGAAATGCTGAGTAGACCCAGGGAGTTCGATGAATTGATGGTGCGTTCATAGATGCAAGCAGTACGAACGGAATTGATAGTTTGTAAGGAATTATTGCGAGACAATTGCTCATGAAAACACCGTCGATAACGATTAAAGACGCATTGAACGACTTCAACAATTTAAACCAGGCTTCGTCAAACAGTAAATCATCACATATTTCCCACATGATCTTCTGCATGTCAAGTAATGTGTGGGTACCATCTCGCGAAAAATAATTTATAGCAACTTTAGTGAATTCTGGCATTTGAATTATTTCTTTTTGGCGTAGAAGTTGAACACCCTCTGAAACTTTTAGAATCTTGGATATTTCTTCCGGAACAAAAAAGTAAGAGTTGTGTCCCCTTTTATAAAGTTCTTTGGCCAATGAAGTCATCGGATGTATGTGACTGTAAAAAGGCAGACCGAGAAAGAGGATGTTGTCGCTTTTGATTGGCTCGGCGATGAGTAGAAAGACTGTTCCGGATAAAAGGAGGTAAATCGCCTTCATTCTCTAGATTTTGTCTACAATTAAGAAAAGAAAATATTTTAGATTCAGTCAAAGGATAAAAAAAAATCTGGATTAAACAATTCGATGAATAATAAACAGTTGATTATAATATACACGCTTTGCTCAAGTTTTCTGTTTTTTTACAAATGCTTTTCAGGCAACGTTCGAAAAACTACGAATTTCTTACATCTGTAGAATTGTTATAAACTTTCTATAGGCATTCAGAATTTAAAAAAAAAATTGGTCCTAAATAAATTCTGAAATCTTTGGACGAAAGTGAGTACAGAGAACGTCAAATTAAAGCAATAAATAAATATTTCAAATCAATAAAGATGTAGCAATCAGTTTATCTACCTACACTACCACTTAAAGCAAATATTTTCATTACATTTTTTGGAGTAAATGACATTGTTTTGCTTGGATTGATAGGTGTTGAATGAATAATTAGTAGAATATGCTACAGTAATATCAGTGGAACACAGAAGACTCAATGTTATGCATTCTTAGATACCTATCTATATAGCTGGTCACTCGTATTCGACATTAACCGTATACTAGGTCAGTTAGCCAATCCCTATTGCAGACGCTTGCTCAAGCGCATTTGTTTTTGTTCAACACCCACAGAACCCACCCGTGGTTTATAGTGCAACTATACTGAGCAGACCTTAGTTACACTTTCTGGGAAAGAGTGTGTTATCTAGCGTGATCAACAATCTGATCAAGGCCAGCCCGTTCAAACCCTCGGGCACGATGACTTGTGACTTCATGCTAGCATAGCTATCGACGGCCTCTAGGGTTACCGTTCACCTAATTTCACTCACCAGGTTTGGGTTAACCCGTTGTATGGTTTTCAGAAACGTGGCGCATACTGGGATCGCCTCATTCTAGACCGATAACCTGAGGAAGTCATCTTCCTAGTAAAATGATAAGATTCGAACCCGGGTCTCATGGTGAGAAAGTGAACGTTCTAACCAATCGGCCACGTAGATACCGATCTACGTAGATATCACATACGGAACTAACGATATAAGAAAAAAGTGTTAAATTTACAAGGTATAATTTGTCAGGTGACGTAATAATGTGAGATAATATCGGGTTTTCTTAACGGGATTTCAACTTTGGGAAGATCAGATAAATTTCATGGAAATATATGGAGCCATATGTGGCGTAATGGATTGCGTCTAGCATTTAGGAATCAGAGACCTGAGATCGAATTCCCGTCAAGTTCTTTACATTCACGTTCTAATACCCTTGCCAAAGTTATCAATCCATCTCTCCAGCTATGGGTAAATAGCAGGACAGACTGGCTTCTATATATATATTTCAGCCATATATCTAGGATATATAAAAATTTGGATTCAAAATCTCCATCTATGAGTAAATAGTAGATTTTCTAGAAGGAGAAATCAAATTCAACTCCGGAGTCGGAGTCCCATGTCATATTTCGTTCTGGCAACTCCTGCAACAGCGTCGGGTCCAAGGTATTGACCGCTGCTTTTCTCTTGAACAACCTTTGGTATGTATAGAGAGAAATGGGCAACATGGAGATGGACAAAATAAAATTTGATCTCGCATAAAAATATTTTACAGTTCTTTGGAACAAATCCATAATCTCTCGATATCAGAAATTCCAATATATATATATATATATAATATATATATATATATAATATATTCAAAGAATGAATCAATAAATTTAATGTAATTAATGACGAGCTCACTTTGCTAAAAATCAAAAAGCCTTAATCACTGACCATTTGCAAAAAATACACGATCCTTAACTTTTATTAATTGTACGGTGGATTAGATGTTCGGTCCATATTGCTTGCAAGAACTTTCGGTAAAAATATTTACCATCCTCAGGCATAGATGTTATTTTTTTCTCAAGTTATTTCTAATTGATAAAAATAAAAATTTAATGCGTCTCGTCTCTAGATATAGATGGCTAAGGGGTGAAATGATAAGAATTGTTTTTGAATATTGTTGTTCCCCAAATCAATTAAATGACAGGTTTCATTAAATTCGTTAAATTTGAGCAACATCTTGCCGACACACTGGGGTTAAAAATAGGAAACTGAAATGATACATATGACACACTCATATCCTCTCTCCACCTCACTTCCTCACTTCGTTAATTTTACGTAACTTGATGAGGTCCGTCAAAAACGTGTGAATTTCTTTTTCATTTTTCATTTCAGCTTTTGGAAGTAAAGTTTGATGATCCAGAACCCTGTTAAAGGGGTTATGGTGAAATAGCTTATTACATGGAATCTTAATGTGGTCTGTCTTTTATTCAAACAAATATATATATATATATTAATTTATAATATTAATGCTCTATATAAATTTACATTGAGGAATCAGGTAAAATAAAAATATCTATAAGAACACCGGATTTTTATCTTACTGTTCTTTCTTTTTTATTTATATATATATATATATATATATATATATATATATATATATATATATATATATATATATATATATATATTTTTATTTAAAAGACAAACAGACAAGGTGTTTGAATTTAATTTTTTATACAATTTCTATATATCTAATATTTTTTTTTTTTTCGGATGATAAATTATAAAAAACTGTCCGATTGTTCTTTTTATCCGAGCGCGATTGGATATACATTTAATTTTTTCAAAAGAAATATATTAGCTGTTAAGAAATAGTTTGTTTTATGTAGCTATTGTATTTATATAAAGATGTATTCATTTTGCAAAAACACGGTCAAGATATTGAATAATCCATGTTCATAACATTGATAAAATTGAAATTGTTTTTTTTAACAATATTTTTAAGGGGAATATAATTTATCAATAATATACATATATAAACTTTTTTTTAACCAAAACCAAAAAGATTTTTTTTTTATGATAAAATTATTAAAAACTAAAAAGTATAATAAATATAACCCATTATTTAAAAAATATATATATATATATATGTTTAAAACATATATTTCATTTAATTTTAAATGTGCAAAAAATGTGTTATCTTCCGAAATGTGTAACGTATGTGTTATAAAAATTGAAATCAAAATTGTGTTGTGTGTTAATAATAAATAGAATATAATAGAAAAAAAGAAGGAACCTTTTTAGGTTTATAAATTAAAAAATCCCAATTTGTAAATTTTATTATTATTTTAAAACATTTTATGTTCTTGTATATATAAAAGGATATATAATAAATATATATTATTTTTTATTTAAAATATGATTCCAAATCAGATTAGAAAAGGCATATATAATTTTTCCAGGTCTCTTTTGCAGTTTCAAAAAAAATTTTTTTTTTCGCCGAAAAAATTCAATATAATCTTTTAAATTAAATTGAGTTTAAATTAAAAATTTTCTGTTCCATCTTCAAGTTAATAGAAATTTTTTTGAAATAACGTATATCTGAAATTTAAGTGCTTCAATTAGTTATAAAAAATGAAATCAAAATTCCATCGTTATCTCCTACATGTTTTACAACGGGCGAATCAAAATATTTTTGGCACCTGAAGGAAACAAATAGAACACCAAAAGTTAAATGGAAAATTATTGATAAGGCTAGAAAATATGTAAAGCTTGGGATGACCCATGCCCTTTGTGCCTCCATGAAAAATTGCACATTATTAAACTTCTAAATAATAATAATCTATTAAATAATAGACACGAGTTAACGGTTTTTGTAGGCATCATCAGATTTTTGGTTTGAATTATTAGATAAAAAAAAAAAAAATATAATAACTTGTTTAAACAAATAGCCCAATCATCAGATTCATAGTAGGAATAATTAACTACAAACATGCATACAACATAACACCTTCATAATCCATAGCCCAAATAAGTAGTTTAAATACCTTACATAATAGATAACCCTTTATAAGTCGTCAAAAAAAACGTTACGAAAGTTTTTTTATTTTTTTTTTATATATGCACAATTCCCTTTCATAATAAAATAAAATAAAATAAATAAATAAATCTCCATAGACAAAAAAAACTAGACGAAGGTTAATACATCTTCCGTTTCATTTTAGACACCCCCACCTTTCCCCAACTTGACATCTTGAAAGTATCTCTATACTGCTACTTATTATTAACACCCACACTCGCCTACCCAATTTAAACAATTCGCCCTTTTGCTGTTACCATGGAAATTTTGATTTCAATTTTTAAAACAAGTAAATTTCAGATATACGTTATTCCAACAAAAATTTCGCTTGAAGATGGAACGGAGCCCATTTTAATTTAAACTCAATTTAATTTAAAGGATTATATTGAAGTTTTCGGCTCTTGTTTTGAAACATGAGACCTCTTATGTAGCGATTTGGAATCATATTTTTAAATAAATAATTATATATATATATATATATATATATATAAATAAAAATATATATTTAATATTATAGACATATTAAAAAAAAAAATTAAAAAAAACAACAATGAATTAATTTTTTTTGTTTAAAAAATTTATATATGTCCATATCTTCAGGCATTAAATATATAGATTCAAAATATAAACACCCAGAAAATGTACAATAAAGGAATTTTCTCTCTAAAAAAAAAATTTACAATATAATCTAAAATTGGATCCTAGTAATATTTCTATGTTTTTTAAACTGATCCAAAAAATTCTTCTTTATATATATATATTTATTATAAGAAATCATATAAATATCATATAAATATATATATATGAAATATATATTAATATAAATGTGATAAAAGATAACATATATATATGGTGCCGTTTGAGGTTTTTTAATAGAAAGAGATTCATTATCTTCAATTAAGTATCCAAAAATTGAATAAGGTGATAAAGGATTTTGGTGGGTTACGGTAGAAGGCATGTTTGATTATATATATAGTATGAGGTTTATAAAGTTAAATCGCGCTTCCTCCAAATTTCAGGACCTGGTTTATATAGGTAATATCATATATATATAGATATATATAAATGTGGAGAGATACTGGGCTATGTCTATGAAATCTTTGATGAAGCACTTCAGGTACTGGGCTGAAGACTGCAGATATTTTCAAGCATATGGTCCATAAAAAATATACACACACACACACACACACACACACAAATTCTATATATATATATATATATATATATTATAATAATATTTTTGTTTAAAAATATGATTCCTTCGCTACATAAGAGTTCTCATGTTTCAAAAACGAGAGCCGAAATATCCAAATAATTATTAAAATTAAGTTGGATTGTGGTGTTTAGTCCCGTTTCATCTTCAAGCGAAATTTTAGGAATTAGCTATCTGTCGGTTTACGTGTATTTTTAGGCCCGGTCTGTTACAGAATTCGTTATTGTGGGAGTGGCTAGACTATTTTCCTTCGTTAAGTGGTCAGAGAGTTAATTTTATCAATAGATTCATCATCTTCTGAAGAGGTTTTAGTAAGGTTGAAATATTTTATCTATTTCATTATATAATGTTTGATAATTCACCCTTTTAGTTAGTTCCCAGTGAGGGATATTTTTATGGCGCGCCTACAATCGTTATGTGTCTGTCTGGGAATTGTTTTTTATTATTGTCCATCTGATTATCTATTTATTTATTTGTTTATTCAAGTGGGTGTTTTATATACAGATCGCATTGCACTGAATTTCAATTTGTTTTTGACGACTACAAAAAGGGTTTTTCCTATTTAATGATTTGGCTTTTGCTTTTAAGAATTTTACTTAGGTATGGGATTTTTTTTTAATATTTATAATTATATAATGCGAATACTAAGGAACCCCGGATTAAATACCTGACGTGTTTTTTTTCTATTTTTTGCATACCCTTATGGGATATATATATATTATATATATATATATATATATATATATATTTATAAATATATTTCAATCTTAACTAAAAACCTCAATTAGCTCAACTTGCAGTAAACAAATAGGTTTCCCCAAGATGAAAATGGTGAATAAAAAAAAAGAACCAAGAACATAAAAACAATTACCTTGTTATTCAATCGCCAAGTGCTTAAAACCAAGTCCCAAAAAAAAAAAACAGAACGAGTAAAAATTCAACTGTAAAGTAAATCATTACACTTTATTTACCAAAAAATATGTGTATATATATATATATATATATATATATATATATATATATATATATATATATATATATATATAAGCAAATATATGAATATAGATCCGATATATGAATAAAAAATATATACGGAAAAAAAAACAAAAAAAATTAATATTTTTAATTATGCTGTTTTAATGTTAATATGTCAACGTTTGTTTTATACCAATGTATTTATATTTATCATATATATTTATATATATATATATATATATATATATATATATATATATATATATATATTTTTGACATAAGAAAATGAGAAGTAACTTCTGGGAGGTACATATAAAAGTATTTTTCCTACAAAATGTTTTTCTTTCTAAGAGGACATAGAGCTAATCTATTTTATATTGTTCACGAGAAATTATATGTTTCCTGTTAAAATCAATTATTTAAATTTGGGGTGGGTGGAATATCAAACAAGCAAAAGTGAGATAAAATTTCCAATAAAATATTTTAAATAAACATACTGAACACGGAAATTATTTGTGGTGGAATAAAGGATTAATTGAATATCAAGTTTGGCTGGAAAACAAGAAACCGTAATATCGTCCCAAAAGCGAGATGCTGTTAGCAGAGAACTTATAGTTACTTGTATCCATTTCAACGGTAAAAAAAATGAAACCTTGCATTAATCATTAATGTAAAGCAAATAACATTGAAGAGAATCACATTGACCTTTTTTTACCATTAAGAGACATGTCAAACAGACAAATGAAGAAAATATTTGTTTTATATAAACGAAATTTTTATACTGACCACCTTTCTGTTTGCTTGGAAATCTTTGTCAGCTAGAGCAAAAGTATATTTCACTTAGTTCATTCTGTAGACACGTGTACAGCTACTTCTGTTTCAAATAAAATGAAATCGATAATGACTTTTGGAAATGATAAGAGCATTAGAACAGATTCTGTTACGTCACGTTTTCTT
This sequence comes from Acanthosepion pharaonis, assembly GCA_903632075.3. Taxonomy (NCBI): domain Eukaryota; kingdom Metazoa; phylum Mollusca; class Cephalopoda; order Sepiida; family Sepiidae; genus Acanthosepion; species Acanthosepion pharaonis. The sequence continues at coordinate 225,260 of CAHIKZ030002788.1, read as the reverse complement.
GCTAAGTAGACGTGTACTTGTCTCGTGGGTTTATTAAGATAAAAGAAAGAAAAGAGTACATACAAGTTGCTTAGCACAAAGCATTAGCCTATTTTTGTTTTGATGACACTCGCCTGATTGTTTGCCATTTGTATAACAGTATACAGTGTGGAATGCAATGAATTTATGTTACCGAACGAATTTTTACCTATTGCTAGCCATTTGTTTTAGAGTATACAATGTGAAAAGCAATGAAATATGTTTACCTAACGACTAATTGTTGATTTTTTGCCATTCTGTTTCAGTATACAATGTGGAAAACAGCGGAAGAAATGTTTACCTAACGACTAATTGTTGCTTGTTTGCCATTTGTATTACAGTGTACAATATAGAAAGCAATGACATATATGTTTACCTAATGACTAATTGTTACTTGTTTGTCATCTGTATTACAGTGTAAAATATGGAAAGCAATGACATATATGTTTACCTAATGACTAATTGTTGCTTGTTTGTCATTTGTATTACAGTGTACAATATAGAAAGCAATGGCATATATGTTTAGTTTACCTAATGAAAATTGTTATTGTTTGTCATTTGTATTAAAGTGTAAAATATGGAAAGCAATGACATATAATTACCCTAATGACTATTATTTTTATTGTTTGTCATTTGTATTACAGTGTAAAATATGGAAAGCAATGACATATATGTTTACCTAATGAGTAATTGCTGATTGTTTGTCATTTGTATTACAGTGTACAATATGGAAAGCAATGGCATATATGTTTACCTAATGACTAATTGATGATTGTTTGTCATCTGTATTACAGTGTAAAATATTTCTTTTTAATGACATATATGTTTATTAATGACTAATTCTGATTGTTTTGTCATTTGTATTTTTTATGTAAAATATTTGATAATATTGATATATATGTTTAATTTAATGACTAATTGTTGCTTGTTTGTCATCTTTTTATAGTTTAAATATTACAAGCAATGAAATATATGTTTACCTAATGACTAATTGCTGATTGTTTGTCAACATTAAATTTACACTATGGAAAGCAATGACATATGTTTACCTAACGACTAATTGTTAAATTTTTGCATTTGTATTGCAGCATACAGTATAAAAACAATGAAATATATAATTAACCGATATTTCTTTTTTCCCCTGTATCTTGTTGCCCATGTTGGAAAAGAGTTAATAATATGTTTATCTAACGACGCGAGGCACGGTGGAATAGCGGCTCGGATTGAGGCATCGGAGAGCCGAGTTCGAATTCCAGTCGAATCTATTACATTCAAGTACGTGCTAATACCCTTGAGAAAGGCATGAATCCACTTCTCCCATCAGTTATAAGTAAATTTCTTTATTTTGACAGACAGGGTTCTATAGCCTTGGATTGCAACTTTTATCTATCACATTCTAGAAATGGCAGCCTACTGCAATCCTGTTTCTGGCTCTTCAGTCATGTATCGAAAGATACATGATCGCCTGATAATTTATCATGCATTGCACAAAATCTGACTGATCTAACGACATTTGTTTATTTTCAGTTTTGCTTTTCAGTGTTTTTGAAATTTGTATGTTTTTTTACTTTGAGTTGATTGACGAGTTTGGACCAATATTTTTCCCTGAATATTCAGTTAAAAAAAGATTTGTTGTTTATAAACTTTTCGCTTTCTCTATAGCATGTTATTATTCAATTGACATTTCTGTTCAGGACGCAGGTTCGATTCCTGATGGAGAACACATATTTTCTACGAAATAATTCTAACGTTCAAGCCGGCAAATGTATTCCGAAAACTTGATTAACAAGAATTGAGATTCATTTTACAGGTTGAAACTAGTGACTGGTTGACAAACAGAAATTTCACTTTTAAATCAATCAACACCGAGGAGAAATAATTAAAATAACCTTCTTTCTATTAATTAAGTCTTTCATTTAAAATTATGTAGTTTTATTCTTTACAAGAATAATTTTTTGTAACTGTTTGTTCTTCTTTTTATTCATCTGGCCTTGCATTTCTACTACCTTTGTCGATCATTGCAAAAAAAGTTGAATTATATTCCTAACCAGATTCTTTCTATCATTTCTTTTTTTTTTTTTTATCAAAAAGTTGAAAATTGTTTTGTTAACGTGTCGAAGAGCTTTTCTATTATTTTCACTTAATTAAGGCTGAATATATAATTCAATGAAAATTAATTTTACTTTATTTTTTGGAGAATAAAATTTATAAAAAAAAAACAGAAATTATTTATGTCCTTCATAGATTTTTGAATAAAAGATGTTCAAGTTACAGAATAAAAGTTTTATTGCAACAAAAAAAGGTCATCCTTCTATTTTTCTGTCCTTCAGGACATGAACGATCAAAGGCTCTCTATAATTTCATTTTTTCTCTGCCTTATTTTCTTTTTGTTATCCTAAAGCATTTGTTTTTTCTATCTTTTCTTAATTCCATTGACACAAGTTGATTAGGTAAGTTACGCAATGTTTTTTCTCTGTTCGTCTTGATTTCAATATGCCCTGTCAGTATCAAATTTTCTAAGCCTTCTTTCCTTATTATGTATCTTAGAAATTTCAACAGTCATTTTTTTCTGATTCGAAATATAAATGTCCGGTTTGCTTCCATTTTCTCTAACTTCGTCGTTGCCTTCATTTTTAGTCGATGGTATTCTCAGTATCCTTCTGTAGAGCCACATTTCTATTGCGTCAAATCTCTTTTTCCAGCATTCACCGTCGTACTGGAGGAACGCTATTACATTACATTATTTTAATTATTTCTCCTACATTACAAAACAGATCAGTACTCTTTTCTTTGTGTCTAACGAAATTTTCCTGTTTCTTATTACTTTTCTTAGCTTTTCGAAGGCACATTACGCTATCCCAATGCGCCTTCGAATTTCGCTGTCGCATTTTCTGTCCTCTTTTAAAACATTTCCTAGATATTTATCATATTTCCCGTATATTAAGATTCATTTTTGTTCCTGAAAAATGCCCTCAAAAATCGCCCTGGTCAAGTTATAGAGACGTGTTTGCTAACCCTGACGAACCCATCCACAAGATAGAAGTAATTTATTAACCCCAGGCATGTAATATAAGACTAAAATTATCATTCATATTCAATAAACACTGTATATCACGTTAGTACTGTACGGTATATGTGCCATGCGTGATACACGCTTAAGCGATCATGTATCTTTCGATACAGATTTTTTCCCGCAGTTGGTTGCCATTTCTTTCTGCGGTAGACCAGTTGCCATCCAAGGTTATAGAACTCGGTCTGACCTGCTATTTACGCATACTTGGGGTGGGGTGGAGAAGAAGAAGATTTATATTTAGAAGAATGTAATGGATTCGACTGGATCCAGACGATATATACTGCTTCTTTTTTTTTTTTTTTCGAGTATTGATAGTAAACAGTAAGGCAGCTTTCTACTGGTAGAGTTTTTCGTTCATCTAGGCATACCGGGACGGTACCTTCGTAAATTCTAACCCCAATCACGCAATACAGTCTGAATTGTGTACTACTGAAACACCCCAAATTAGCTCAATAGGCCTACCCCTAATTAGCTCAATAGGCCTACCCCTAATTCTAAATGTATTGTCAATTCCAAATACCTACTAACCAATATTGTGCCAAATTATTGAAAATGAAATAATTGCCAAAATATTTAATAATGTGATTTGTTGTAACAGAAACGGTACAGTTGACAACTTAGACTTGCTAGTATTTAATCCTCAAATGTTTTTTTCCTAAAAAGTGCCGAGCTTATTATAGGGTGCGTCTTAACATTGGCGGCGTCGTAGCATACGTAAATACGGTAATACGTCCATTTATATTCATGGAAGATCCTTATAAACTTTCATTAAATAAAAGAAGCAAAACCAATTTAACGATTTCCAACGAAATGTAGCAATATAGCCTCTCCTCACTTAACGACAAAGTCGCTAAGTGATAAACTGTGTCTAGCCGCTTTTCCAGACATACGATATGAGTAATCGGCTTATGTCAAACAACTTTAGTTACTTTAATTCCACTTTTACATAATTTCTATGATTTCTAATTTAATTCTAGCGTCCTGTGTATGACGATAAACTACATCCGCGTCCTGTGTATGACGATAAACTACATCCGCGTCCTGGGTATGACGATAAACTACATCCGCGTCCTGCGTATGACGATAAACTACATCCGCGTCCTGGCTATGACGATAAACTACGTCCAACAGCGAGGCCTCTGATCAGGAGGTTTTGAGGAGCGTGGAACCAACTCTTAATTGCTGGTGTTCCCAGTTCCACCCAGGGTGGTAGCACCAGTTAGGGTCCCAGTTATGGGCAAATACTTAACCCCGAAGCTGAGATAAAAAAACATTATAAAATATTACCAGCAATACGTTTTTGAGAAAAAAAAAAAAAAACTATTACCATCAATACGTTTTTGAAAAAAAAAAATATTGCCAGTAATACGTTTTTGAAAAAATAATATTACCAACTACACATTTTGGAAGAAAAAATATTAACAGAAATAGATTTTTGACAAAACAAAAATATTACCAGGAAAAATAAAAGTTGTCCGCCTTAAATGATCCATTGAGGTTGATATGCCGTAAAACAAAACAAATCAAACTAATTTAATTCTAATTGTTTATACAATACAGTAGTGTACTCTATAGTAAACGTAATAAATAAATTTTAAAAAAAAATTACTGTAATCTGTAACTACAGTCCAAGTAAATTTTTCACTTTAGTTTTTATATTTATTATTTATTTATTAGAAGAAAGAGAAAACAATCATGAACAGAAGTATACAATACCGTCTGGCTGATGCTTTTTAGATTTTTATTTTATGTGATTTTATGACTGGTCGTAAATCCGGGATATTTATGTCGTTAATTGAGAAGTTGTCGTACTGCAATATCGACAAAGAAAACTCATTCCTCTGCATAATTTCTGAATGAGTTCTTCCGATGGTAAGCCTCTGCGAAATCTTTGAATCACTCAGACGTATTTTTTTTTCACTCTTAAAAACTCAAGGGATGACGAGTTCTTTAATTTTTCGAAGATAGGTAATGTCCATATTCGTAATGGTTGACTAAATACGGAGAGGCTTGACGGCGCCGAATGTCATATATCTCAGAGTTGGTTGAATAGAAAGTGTAGAGAAAGTTTTAACTAAAAGATTATTGCAAATGTCCGTGCCCGATTAGAAAATTAAAAACAAAATTTTACATAATCACAAAAAAGTTTTATTAGTCAAGTAGATAGTCTCCATTGTTTTTAATAACTGTCTCCCGTCGTTCTACAAGCTTGTTGTTACTATTTTCGTAGAAATCGCGTGTTTTGTCATATAATTTGTTCCAGTATCAACAGAACAAATGAAAATCCGAACGATCTCAATCAGGAGAATACAGTGGGTACTGGATGGTTTCAATTCTGTAGAGTCTGTTTTGCAACATGCGGTAACGCAAAATGGCACCTTTCGATTTGACAAAATCGGCCGTATTTTTTTTTTTTTTTTTTAAACCAAACTTTATTCAAATGACGAAAGGCATTTAAGATATCGATTTTCAAATTCTTAACAATCTATTCCATCTTTGGTTTATTCTTTAACTAAAAGATTATTGCAAATGTCCGTGCCCGATTAGAAAATTAAAAACAAAATTTTACATAATCCCAAAAACTTTTATTAGTCAAGTAGATAGTCTCCATTGTTTTTAATAACTGTCTCCCGTCGTTCTACAAGCTTGTTGTTACTATTTTCGTAGAAATCTCATGTTTTGTCATATAATTTGTTCCAGTATCAACAGAACAAATGAAAATCCGAACGATCTCAATCAGGAGAATACAGTGGGTACTGGATGGTTTCAATTCTGTAGAGTCTGTTTTGCAACATGCGGTAACGCAAAATGGCACCCTTTCGATTTGACAAAATCGGCCGTATTTTTTTTTTTTTTTTTAAACCAAACTTTATTCAAATGACGAAAGGCATTTAAGATATCGATTTTCAAATTCTTAACAATCTATTCCATCTTTGGTTTATTCTCCACGATAGCAAGCAGAGCGTCTAAAGTGACGTCGGAAAATCACCCTAACGAAATCTGCCAAACCACTTTTTGACCGCCCGAAGATCTATAGCAGGATTCAAGTAAACTTTCTGAATGTTTTCATCACAGTTCCAACGCTTAATCCTTTCCAAAATCCATACAGCATAATATGGCGGAAGTACAGTTTTCATCCTCCATCTTTAAGGCATTCATTTGTGGACAAAACGTCAACATTCAACAAAATCTGACTCTTAACTGAACGACGAAAGGTTTCACTCTAGAACACACCAGAAATCGGCTCCAAAACAGACGCCAGTGTCAAATTGCGGTCATTTTATACTAATTATGAAAATCAGTCACAAACTTTTGCAATGATCTGACGCGTTCATAAGCTAACGAAGTGCTATGGAGAAAAAGAACCGATTAAAATATCAATTAGATTCTGAACTGAAACTGAACACAAATTTAGCTCGAGGCAGTCTAGTAAGATTGAATATAACTGGCAAAGCCCTGGATCTACTCACGACCCAGGACAGGTGTGAAGTTTGATATGGTGTTCATTCGCTTTAGTGAAAAGGTTCCCGAATTTAAGTGTTTTATTTTAATATCATCCTGCCCTACCCTGGAAATGGGTTGTTTTTAAGAAATAATTTTGATAAAAAATTGTTTTCGGGGAAGTCTGAAAACAAGGAAACAAATGCAAAAGGTCACGTGTTTTTGAGAGGCACTTGTGAACAAAGAACAGCATGTGAAAATGAAATTAGTGATTTGATTTCATTGATGCATCATTAAAATCTGTCCATAAAATATGTTTAATATTGTGATTGATTAGAAGAAAACAGATGGGTATCGGTCTATCAAGCATAGAAGAAACATACGGTGAATTAAATTCAGTGACATCTTTATCGAGTGGTTTGTCAGCTGAAATATCCATTATTACCCTTTATTATATAATTTTTTACGATATTATTTAGAATTCATTTGATTTCATACATTATATTACTCGTTTTTTATTTTCATTCCGCAGCAAAATGAAAAACATTTTCGTAAAATAAGAACAATAATGGCAATCCCAACGACAGCCGAGAACAGTACAAAAGCCAAAATATCGAGCATAAAATATTGATAAATGGCATATCCTGACAATAAGACCTTAGAAAGCCACCGCCATATTTGATGACGTCATCTACTATACGCGCTCCACTTCCAGATGAATGTTCTGGTCGCGACTGGTCGAAACGGTAAACTTACAAAAGATTTTAAAAATATGAACTGTTCCTGTTTTCCTGGACAAAAAACAAAGTTAAAAAAAAACAGAAACAAAACAGAAAAAAAAACAGGAAAGATTTCGAGAAACAAAATTAAATAATACAATTCTTTTTTAGATTTTCAAATCCAACTAAATGGTTTTGCCTGCAAGAGATCAAATCAATGTTCCGTTGATCTGTCAACAGAAAAATCTATCAATTTCTCATATATTTTTAGGCAAATTTCGAATTGACTGATTGCCTGTTTGGGCTATTTGAAATATCGATTATTTTTTATTAATTATTTACTTTTATGCCAAGTTATTTAAAAATCAACTATATTTAAATTAATCTTTTTTTATTTTCATTCGTCTGTAAACTGATAAACATTTTCGTAGAATAAGAACAATAATGACAATCCCAATGACAGCCGACAACAGTACAAAAGCCACAATATCGAGCATAAAATATTGATACAATGGCATATCCTGACAATAAGACCTTAGAAAACCACCGCCATATTTGATGACGTCATCTACTATACGCGCTCCTCTTTCAGATGGATGTTCTGGTCGAGATTTGAAAATATCACTCGCCTGTTGGATATTCTTTTTGTATTTTGTATTCTCGATAACTTCCTTGATGTTTGCAACAAGTTCTTCCACGGTGTAATTATATAAATCCATTGAGAGTCCATATCCTTTGTCCACAATTCTTCTAGCGTTGTGTGGCTGGTCAGCAAAAACTGGGAAGCCTAACATCGGAACACCGTGATACAAACTTTCAAACTGTCCTCCATTGCCACAATGAGTGATGAACAGCTTCGTTTTCGGGTGGCCGAGTAAGTCGTTTTGTGGCATCCATTTTGTAAGAAATACATTAGGGGAAGAATAATTCATATTCAACCATTTCCAGACGACATCATATTTTAATTCCTTGAAGGTTTCTCCCATTTTCTCGAGATGTTCTTTTGGAAGCGAACTAACCAAAGTACCAAATGAAACAACAATGATTCCATTCTTTGAAGAATTAACAAATTCAAGCAAATTTCCTTCAAGTGATTCTGCAGGCTGTGTTGCCATACCTCCTAGATATTCCACATTAGGCATCGCTGGCAATGCATAATCTATCAGGACATCAGTTTCTACGATATGCAATTCAGCTTTATGTAGAAGTTCTTTAAAAGGAATATCGGCTTTATTCGGTGCGTAAGCTTTCACACTTTTGCCCGGAGCACTTATATGGGGAGTGAAGTAATTTAACATATGTATATAAGTATTTTGTAATCTTTCCGTGAATGACATGCGTTCGGAAAAAGGGGTCAACACATACGGAAAAGCGGCTAGGTTCCATGGTGTTCTATGAAATGTCGGTAGATTTATCGATCCGATTAATACAAATGGAATTGAGAGTTTATAGGGAATTATTGTCAGACAATTGCTCATGAAAACACCGTCGACAACAGCCAAAGTTGCTTGGAAGGACTTCAAATAATTAAACCATTTTTCATCGAATAGCAAATCATCGCATACCTCCCAGAGGAGTTTTTGCACGTCCAGCAATGTATGCTTGCTATTTCCAGAAAAAAAACTTATTGAAACCTTATTGAATTCAGTCATTTTTATTATGTCGGGTAGGTGTATATAATGAACTCCATCTGCTGCTTTAAGTATTTTGGAGAGTTCTTGAGGAACAGGGAAATAGGAGTTATGTCCCTTTTTACAAAGTTCTTTCGCCATCAAAGTCATCGGGTGTATATGACTGAAATATGGAAGACTGAGAAATAAGATGTTGTCACATTCATTTGGTTCGGCGGCGAGTAGAAAGAAAATTACGGATAAAACGTTTGGCCTCATTTCTTGCTCTTCGATGTGACAAGTCCTGAAATATAGAAAAATAAATTTAAATAGCACAAATAAAAAATAAATGGTTAAATAAACTAAAAGCATTTTATTTTATGATTTCTCGAAATTAATTAATTATAGACAGACACAAAAATTAAAACAAAAGGAAATTAATTTACTAAAAAGTAAAAAAGTGATATGTCCCGGAAAGGGATATATTTGTTCGAAGTAGCCAAGTAGTTTTGGACTACCAGCATGTAACAATAATGGACTGGTCTTCATCGTAGTGGTAAGCAATAGGCGTAGGCAATAGGCGTAGTCAATGGGCGTCGTTCATGTACTTCCACATCAGTCTGTATTTACAGCTGATACCAGCCAATCATATTACTATGAGAGGGAACCGAGGTGTATACCTATTCATTACATCAAAAAGATTCACTCCGACTAGCAATGACAACAGTCCTGGGTATGCTGGGACCCTAACAGATGCTACCACCCCGGGTCAGGGTAGACCTAGGAGCAACAGCAATTAAGGAGTGGTTCCACTCTCCTCAAAACATTCTGACTAGAGGTCTTGCTGCCGGTTGTAGTTTTCTATGGGAAAATAGTTAACCTTCAAACTGTTGTCAAAATACTATGAAAGGGGAAATATATTTTATAGTAAAAATACCAGTAATACATTTTTGAAAACAATTATTTATCAGCATTATTTTTTTGAGAAAAAAATTATTACCAGAAATACATTTTTGTAAAATAATTATTACCAGCAATATATTTTTGAAAAATTATTACCAGCAAAAAGTTTTTTTAAAAAAGAAAAAACAGTACCAGTAAACGATTTTTGAAAAAAATTACCAGCAAATAATTTTTAAAAAAAACATTATCACAAAACAATTTTGAATAAAGAAAAATTTATTACCAACATTACATTTTTGAAAGAATAATATTACCAGCAATAAAAATCTTGTTGGTATTAAATAACTAAAACCAAACTAGAAATGAAAAAATAAAAAATACAGAGCTACCGAGTTTCTCGAACGTCTCACATGTCGAACAAATCGATTTTCGAACGAAAAATTCATGATGAAAATGCTTCGGTTATCGAATAAAATTTTAGTTATCGAACAACATTGACCAACCGAGTTAACCCCAACGAAATCATTTCTGAGACGACAGTCATGTTGTATACCTTCGTATGTTGTGCTGTGTTTTTTTTTTTTTTTAGTTTTTTTTTTTAAATTTTATGACTTTTTTTCTCTACATTGATTCCTATTGGAACAATAGTTTTTGCTTACGAACATTTCGGGTTACGAACGGCGTTCAAGGACGAATCAAATTCGTGAACCGAGGTTCCACTGTTTTGCGTTGCTATTAATTTTTTGTTTTTGAAAATATTAAAAACGAATCCAGATATAGAGAAAAAAGATATTTCTGAGTTATCTTTACATATTTTCTACGTTTGAAATTGTTATTTGTTTAATTTGCTTAAACGAAAGAAAAAGAAATAATAACTTCCTTTAATTATAAAATCTCGAGAATACGTAATTTTTTTAACACAGTGAAGTTTGTATTCGCTTGTGGTTTAATGTTGGCGGCTCGGCTAGAGAATTAAAGTAGCCGTGTTCGAATTCAAGTTGAGTTTATTAAAATGATTTCGGAAAAATATGAATTCATCTTTTTATCACCTCATTACTATTTTCTCTACGACTGAACCCATATTCAATAGTCGGGCAGACTGGGCGAGAAAAGAGCTTTAACTTAAGAAAAAAACATAATAGAAATTTTTTTTCATGTCTAACTGTTTAAAAGTAGAACATTCTCCGACAGAATAATTTGTGTATTTTTTTTAGTTATTTAATTTTAATCTTTTCGTTGTAAAATTCAACTGATTTTTTTTTCATAATGGGAATTTATTATTGGTAAATATTATTTCTTCAAATCATAACAAACGGGGAGTCAACTTATTTTCCGTGAGTTATCTCTCTTTCTTTCTTTCTCTCTTTCTCTCTCTCTCTTTTATTATTTACATTGTTACCACAATGCCAGAAATATAAGTACACACATATGAAATGTTTTAGATTGACATTTCTTTTTGAAAATTCCTTTTATATATATATATATATATATATATATATATATATATAAAAGAAAATATTATATAGTGGTTTCCAACGAGAGAAAAGTATATATTTTATATATATATATATATATATATATATATATATATATATATATATATATATATATATATATATATATATATATATATATATATATATATATATATATATATATATATATATATATATATATTCTATCGTCCAAAGACAGACTGTTTCCCTGTATCACAGCTCTTCAGTGACGCTAGACGTTCGATTGCTTGAAGCCGGGATCGAAAACCCAACCGATTTGGCAGCAGTCTGAAATTTTCAAAAAAGACTATCGTCGCGCAGCAGAAAAAAAGAGAATGTTAATGTTTTCTATACGAAATACGCCAATTTCGTGAAGAGCTCAATTCAGTTAAAGAGCAATGCGTTAATAAAAAAAAGTAACAGCCTTTTCTCAAAAAAAAACAGCACAAATGGATTTACCTGAAGCATACATATATATATATATATATATATATATATATATATATATATATATATATATATATATATATATAAAGTTTAATTTCAATTTCACATCTATAAAGAGTTTCATATATGATTTAAATTGCTGACAGACAACTCACTCATTCACCCGGAAAAAATAAAGGTCATTTTATAACTTTATTTATGATGAGGCAGTTATCTGCCTGAAATAAATTATTACTGAACTTTTTAATGATGTATTGAGCTTTTCCTTTGATGTATATCCTATTTCGTTGTATTTTGATACATTGAGCTCTCTTCATGGCTCTATCTTTTTAATATTTTATATTAAAAAGACCTATTTGGATTATCTTTACAACTTACGGATTTGATTTTATGATATGTATATATATATATAAATATATATATAATGATATATGCATATATATTATGATATTATATTATATATATATATTATTATATATATATATATATATATATATATATATATATAGGCATGATAAAAATATATATATACATACATATACTTGTACGTAGATATTGCAGGACTGCATGAAACTTCAAAAGCGTGCTACTGACGTTGGATATTAATATATTCATAATATATATATATATATATATATATATATATATATATATATATATATATATATATTATAATAGATTATAATAAAAAAAATTACATCGCTACACAAAAGCATTCACGTTTCAACAGCGTGATTGTACTTCCTCAGGCGATGGTAGATAACTTGTGATAAAAATGAATTATTAGGGCAGTTTAAAAACATATCGTTACCTCTTTTCGGAAGTTAATGGGGTTATAAGGTAAAAATGAAAAATATAATTGTGGGTATGCCTCGATTAAGGAATTAAAAGTCAGTCCTACGCTAAAATAGAAAAATAAGTTCCGAAGTTGTGGGTGGTTGGACTACTTTTTCAAGTCATGATGAACTGACCCTTGGGCATGTCATCCAACGATTGTAGAAACATGGCAGCGACAAATGCATTATGGATATAGCCTAGTATGATGTACAGATTTGTTGAAGTAGGCATAAAGTTCTCAGAAATATTTTTTTTTAAATTCATATCTTCTTAAAGGTGTCAATTGATATAATTAAACATGTGGAACATCTATATACGATACTAATAATACTGAATAGACTGCAAAACATAGCACTGTTAAAGTTGAATCCATCAAATAAATAAAATACCCGTATTGGTGGACCATTATATACTAATAAAACAATGGCTATAACAATGTAATGCGTAACTATTTATGTATTTTTTAAAACTATATTTTAACGTAAAAGATAGACAATACCGGCATAACACCGTTAATTCAATTCTTTGGTTTAACAGAAGTTTTTTTTGTTTGTTTTTTTTTATTTTTGTTAGCAAACTTTATAATATGTAATTTATCTTGTAAATAAAGGAAACGTAGATCATGCAAACATTTACAAGTTCTAGATTTTTTTTAATATTTTCCATTTTACCGTAGGGATTTTGTTAACTTCTTTTAAGTACCAAAAATATTTAGAGACGTCCTACTACAGTATGCATTGTTGTTGAAAGATAATATATGTTGATACCACCTAGTTTTAAAGGAAATTTTGGTACTACTGATATAAAATTTTTTAACTTAGATTTTCTCTAGATGAAATAGAACTTAGGTAAACAAAGGGATCAGTTTGACACCTATTTTGTAATGGACAGTCGTTAGGATTTCTGAAATTACATAAGTTGGTATCATTATTGTTTGCTGCTTTGGAATGACGGTTATTACTTAGGATTAAGTATTGATTTAAAATTTTCTTATTGTGTTTTCCAATAATTTTTTCAGGATTATCTGTACAACTATAGCTTAATTTAAGTGTATTTTTATTAAAAGGCTTACTAAGAGAATTATTTCTGGGGAAGTGTTTCTTGATTAAATTGAGAAACTTCTGCCTAGCTTAGTACCAACCATTTGGTTAAATAAGTGGGGATACCAAATGATTTTTCTGTTCATATATATATATATATATATATATATATATATTGTCACGTAGCAACAATTTCATTAACCATATAGGCGTTAGGCTAAAGTAAAATCTTAAATAAAGAGAAAACTAGTTAGATATAAAAGAAAGATAAATAAATAGATAAAAACAGAAATTTAATCCAATGCTTCCGATTCGCGAGCGAATATATTCTATGATCAGCCATACACCCCCTCTTCTCTTCACAAAGTCTTTCTCTCCTTATCCTCTCTTCCACCCACGAGCCAAGGGCCCGTGAACTTAGAAGTGACCCGACGCGAGGATGACCTGGTTCTAAGATTTCGCGTTTGACCATGAGTGAATTCCAGACACCATCAGGGTCTCCTGCTGCGATTCACGTGATCGGGACGTACGGAGCATGCGTTGAACTTTTGGCCATCACACAAGCACTGCGTGATTTGCGCCCTATTCTCCTGCGTACCCGGTCAAGGGCGAAGGGAACCCACGTTGGGGACAGCGAAAACCAAAGAAGGATTTTTTAGTTTCCCTCTGACCAGCGGCAGATGAACGTCGCTGGGCAAAAATCGTCAGACCGCCCACTGAGATGAGGAAGACCACAAAAGTCTGTCGACGAGTTATGGAAGGACTGCTATAGACTGGTCGACCCAACCAAATGCCTGTATGAAATACTGTGGACCCTCGAACACTCGCGAAAAGAAGAAGAATCCAGGAACATTGTCGGCCGGCCAAGATACTATTTTATCATCAGAACTCTCGCTTCGGCGAATCAAAACTTTATGTGAAGATACCAACCCGACTGCAAGATAAGTTGGTTCTTTTGGCTTGATCTGTTTTCATATATGTATGTATTCGCTCGTGCCTTCTATTCTTTAATGATGTCCTCCCCCTTTGTTAAATGAATGTTCTTTTTTTTTTTCTTTCTTTACTCCGTTATATATATATATTCATAAATAAATGTTTTATTTTGAAATCCGTCGTCTTGTGTCTGTTCTTCGTTGATTCCCTTGTGTCGCTTCCATTTCTGAGTGAAGACCGAGAAAAGAGACCACGTTTTCCTTTTTTTTAGAACCCGTGGTTCATCTATATGCTACAAGTTCGTAACAATATATATATATATATATTAATGTGGATAAATCAAATAACTAGATATTAGAAACAGTATATACGTGCGTTAGCGTGCATAAGTAAGCGAATAAATATTTACTCATTTTAATTTAAGGTCTAAACAAAACAGTACTCAATGTGGTTAAACAGAGTTAAGAAGTATATATTAATAAATATTAATAAATATACATATACCTACGTCTGTAAGTTAGCTTGTAATCACAAAAATTAAAACTCTCCTAAAGTATTTTAATTCTGGATAGATTAATTATCCAAATATTACATGCTCTTTACATATTTTAGGTTACATATTGATAACCCCCATTTAACCGTTTATTAATAGTTAACGAGGTACACGGTGTTCCTTTTTTCTCATTTAAATTTTAACAATTACCTCCTACCTACAATCTATATTTTGAATTTAAACCCAATAATATATTTAGTTTATATTAACTTTGAGCTTTGAATCTGATTTTAATTTAGCGTTCTTTCCATGAGATTCAGTATTTTTTAAAAAGCAACTGTAATAAGCCTTCATCCACCAGTTCATGCCTGATGAGTTAGATAAAAATAAAATTCTCTGGTGAAATAAATTAAAACTAATGGAGCCTTTAAAGTGGTCTGTTTTTCTTTAAATTAAAATATATATATATATATATATATATATATATATATATATATATATATATATATATATATACCTGCGTTCGAAGTGCAACTTAAAGTTTCGTTGTTCTACCAACTCATCAGGCACGAATTATTACTTTTGATTTAAAAAATATATATAGTGGGTCTCATGGGAGGAACGCTAAATTAAACGCAGATTCAAAGCTCAAATTTATTAAAAACTTAATATAATATTGGCACAAAATAAAATTGTTTAATAAAAAAAAACAGGTTCTACTTCTTCTGTTTGTCTTGTCCCTTCAGGACGTGGACAGTCATGGCTTTCAATAATTTAAAATTCTTTTAGCTCTTAGCAAATGTTATCTTTTTCGTTATCTTTCCTAAATTTTGTCTTTTTGCTATCTCTCCTAATTCCATTTATACAAGCTCGTTAAATAGGTTACACACTACTTTTCGTTGTCCCTCTTGCCTTCAGTAAGTCTTGTGAGTGTCAAATTTTCTAAGCCCTATTTCCTTATTACGTACCGTAGACATTTCAACGGTCTCTTTCTGATGCTAAATATAAGTACTCTTTTTGTTTCCATTTTCTTAAAAATTTTGTCATTTCTCACATGTTCAGTCTTTTAAGTATACTTCTGTAGAACCACAACAGCAAAATATTTTTCTTCGGCAAGGTGACATTGAATGGAAAGTATTGATAGATGAGTTAGCCTTATTTGACTCATCGCTATCGAAATGAAGTTCTTAATTGATTCCCGTTTAGAGAATGGTAGTTAGGAATTCCTAATATTATGGGTAGCATTATGATTATATTTATTAATCAACCACAGGGGTTATAGTCTTGAAAGAACTGCAGATGTCGCGAAGAACCACCTATCTATTTAGTACCAGCAACTGCGCTACAAAATATTTCAGTCACTTCCTCTACACGAGGAACATTTCTTTTTCTCTATTTTTAACGGCTTGTCAACCTATTGCAGAGTATTTCAAACCACAAAATGTTTTTAGATTGTAAACATTTTTGGAAGATAATAATGATTTACTGACACAAGTTTTTACTAAGTACTCCATAAAGAAGACTTGGATACGTTTCTTTCCGAAGAGTATTTGCGCGTAGGTGATTGGTTTGGTTTGGTTTGTTTTACAGCCTATCAACCACAATGGGTTATTTAATACCGACAAAATTTTTTATTGCTGGTAATATTTTGTTTTGTCAAAAATCTATTTCTGGTAATATTTTTTCCTCAAAAACGTATTGCTGGTATTTTTTTTTTTTTTTAAATATATTGCTGGTAATAGTTTTTTTTTCCTTCAAAAGTTTATCTCTTGTAATATTTTTTTACAAAGTATTTCTAGTATTAAAACCTATTTTTACACTTTCATTATGCTTTTTACCTCAGTTAGGCGGTTAGCTCTTTGCCTTTAGCTGGGACCCTAACAGGTGCTACTACCTCGGGAACAGCAGAAATTAAAAAGTGGTTCCACGCTGCTGAAAAACTCCTGATGAGAGGCCTTGCTGTTGGACGTAATTTATCGTCTTACCCTGGACGCGGATGTAGTTTATTGTCATACCCAGGACAATTGCGCGTGGGTCAATATAACGTATATAAACGGAATTGGAACTCAGCTCTCCAATTTCGAATTATGCGTTACACCCCCCCACACACACACATACATATAAGCTTACAGCGTCTGATATTATCAAGCGGTTAGCACTCTAGCTCGACGTTGCTTAACTTTGGTGGCCGTATACTCGTTTTGAAGTTTGTATTTCTTTAAACGATCATGAATTTTCTATTCCAGATACGCCCTTGCTCGACTTGTCTTGGACAAATAGAATTTCTTTTCTTATGGCAGCATTCTAACTAACCTAGTGTTCAATCGCCAGATCCTTCCAGACATTTGATTCTGATTTTTGCGAATTTATTTCTCCATACATATTTCCAGTTCAGAACAGGTTCCTTTGGAATTGTTAATTACGTCTTGTTGCCGTCGATTCTCTAGAAGAGCTGCTTTCAATACATTGTTGGAAATCCAATCCTTTTGTTGCGACGTATCTTTTGGGCAACATTAAGTTCAAGGAGAACGTCTTTTCTAAGACCAAGAAAAGACCCCCCCCCAAAAAAAAAGAAATGATAGCACCACATCAGGAATTATCACTGCATCTAACCTAGCTGCAGTGTTGCCTCCATTTTATGTTAGTCGTTTCAGAACAACGACGATATTCGACAATTTTTTCCGTACAACATTCTGAGTAGTCCCTCGACTACCCCACCTCGTTTCCAAAAGACCTTTTGATAGTCAAACATGTTGTCGCAATCCCAGCGATTGTCGAGGCCGAAAACAATGAAAATAAACAGTGGTTACCTGGCCAGGGTGTCAGGTTGCTCGATGTCAAGTAGTCCCCTGATAGAGCGAGTACCTCATATAAAATAAAAATGCAATAGAAACTAACCCGGACAAATGTTTTACTAACAAAAAGAAATAAAAACTTTATAAAGTCATCTGCATACTATCAGTTACTAAAGTACAATGCGTGAAGACATTTTCAAAGATAAATGGATCATAGCGACACAGTTAAGAAATTCGCTGCGTGAGGAGAATTTGGAATCAGTCATGTTATCTATTGAAAAGGAATTGTTAGATGAAATGGATACAGAAAGAATTCTTGGAAGATTCATAAAATCATTTAGTAAACACAAACGATTGCTATTAATACAATGAACTGCATGCAATGACTTATATTGTTTTTGAACTATTTATTAGTATATAAATTGTGCAGTCAGCTATCTAAAAATATCAACCAATTATTTATTATTAAAATAAAAGAAATAAAAAATTGAATTATACCCTTACTTTTACATTTGATATCTGCAGCTAGTAATGCTACAATTACTAAGAAATATTCATTTTTCCCCAAAACAAAAAACAAAAAACTTTTTCCACGTTTAATTTTCGTTATGAAAATTATAGTTGCTGCTGGCAATCAATATTTTTAAACCCACTCCACTACAAAATAAACGACCGCCACAAAAAAATAAGTATTGGAATCGACCATCATGGAAATTGTATGTACATTTGCCAATTTCAGTGAGTAATTATTGCTTAATCCAAATGCAACCTTTGAGTTAACTTCTGTGATTTGCCTCTGAATATCGGACCGATGACCGCCATTTACACCAGTATTATCAACTTCTTGTACGCAAGTTTTGAAATTGAACACACACACACATATATATATATATATATATATATATATATATATATATATATATATATATATTTATATTGTTGAATGAAGTTATTTTTAAATTGTTTTTCGCTCCATCTATCAAGTGGATCTATATATTTAGAATCTATATATTTCGAAGGATCTGCAATGTTATTGGTCCTGAGCTGTCATCTCGGTTTCAGTAACTTCCAACCCCGTAGCTTCCCTCTGCCTTTTCTATACAAACTTTCAATGTAAGTATTCTGATGAACTGCCCTCTATAGTGTTCAAAAATTTAAATCCAATGTCAATCGTTATCTTCTGTCTTCTTAATTCATTGTCTTTTATTGTTTTCTCTCCTTAACAGTGCTTTTTTTTCATATTCTCTCTACCTTACAGAAAGCCTAACACTAACTCCTTGTATGTACACCCCAGATCAAACCATCCTCCATCCACAATTAAGCATGTACCCTCATCAATAGAGAAAAGAATCAGCATGAACTCCGCAAATGAAGAAATATTCCAAAAATACAGTAATTTTTACAACACAGATCTAAAAAATAATGGCTACAAAAACGCTACCATCAATTATAAAAACAATAGTACTGACCAGAAAAAAAACAGAAAAAGAAAAATAATTTGGTATACACCCCCGCCCCGTTCAATCAAATGGTTAGTATTAAGCTAGGACAAAATTTCCTAGCTTTAATTGAAAAACAATTTCCTACTGATAGCAAATTTAGCAAGATATTTAATAAAAACACCTTAAAATTGAGTTACAGATGCACTGAAAATCTAGGAAGAATCATAAAAAAAAACATAATAATAAAATCCTGGAAAAACACGCATGCCAAAATCAAATTAATAAAAACCCTAAATTGAAATTCGACTAAAATAATGAAAAATGTGATTGTAGAAACCCTGAAGACTGCCCGTTGAATAATAAATGCAGCATAGAATCTGTAGTATACCAATGCACAATCTTATCCATTGAGAATCCGAACATTGAAATAATATATATAGGATCCACGAAGAATTAATTTAAAATTAGGTGGAGGCAACGCAAAAGCTTCTTCAATATTATTAGAAATACAAATCAGATATCCCTATTTAAATATTTTTGGCATTTAAAAGAAACGAATAAAACGCCAAAAGTAAAATGGAAAATAATAAATAGAACAAGAGCTTGTAAAACCTGGGATGATCCATGCACTTCATGCCTACATAAAAAACTACACATTAAATTTCTAAAAAATAGAAATGTATTCAATCAAAGATATGCCGACACCGACAAATATTCGCCTTAAAAAAATTTTAAATTTCAAAGTCTTTAAACAAGTTCAATTAAAGCAATAGATTTAAAAGCTTAAACCAATCAAAAAAAACATTTATGAAGTCGTCAAAAAACAAATTGTAGCTCAATACGACGTAGTCATATACAAACAACCCCTTTAGAAATTTTTTTTTCATTTAAACAAACACAAATTTAACGGCGTAACAAAAAGTGCCAAAAACTCTCTGTCGTTGAAATAGACCAGGCGATATGCGTTGAACGGATGTCATTATTCGTTTGAAAATAGGCACCCCGACACTACCATGACTTAACCTCTTTTCGAAAGTAACTAATATGTCGATACAATAGTTGTCAGTGAAAATGTAAACCCTACTGCCCCTTATTAAAATAATTGTTTTTTTTTTCCGTTTCCATAGAAATTAATATTACGAATGTATATGCTTATAAAGTTCAATAAATTTCAAAATTTGTTTTCCAAAATTCGCTTGAGGATGAAACAGAACTAAGTACTTTACTTTAATTTAATTTAATTTCTATAATTGAATTGAAGTTTTTAGCTTCTGTTTTTGAAACATGAGGACTCTTTTGTAGCGATGGAATCATATTTTTTTTTAAATAATTATAATATAGGCTCTACATGTGTGTTGAGCACTGTTTTTTTTTAATAAAACAAAAATACTAAAGAACTTCGGATCATTACCTAACGGTTCTTTCCTATTTTTCTATATATTTACACACACACACACGCACGCGCACACACACACACACACACACACACATATATATATATATATATATATATATATATATATATATATATATATATATATATATATATATATATGAAAAAATTAGTCTTAAGGTGTGCTATATTTATGGGATAAAGTTCTCAATATCAAAGATAGAGCGTGTGTAAATATAAAAGTGAACATAAAGTCAACACTTTGAGGCGACAGTCTGTTTCATGCTATATGCAATCGTGGCCTAACGATTGCATATAGCATGAAACAGATAAAATCCTTATGTTGACTTTTTCATTTTTCATATATATATATATATATATATATATATATATATATATATATATATAAGCGGAATAAAAGTGGAATAAAAGTTGTGGGAATAATACAAATTTGAGGAAAATACATGAGAAGAATTTTAGAACTTCATCGGACTAAAGGAGGAATCGAGTCACACGAAAACATTTTCCACTTTGTCATGAACATTCCTTAAAATATTTCTTGATATATAAATATTTATAATTAGTTTTTCCATACAAATTAAGAAATTAAAAAGAAAAGATCTTTCAAATTTATAAAACTACCTATATCAAAACTAAAACAATCACTTACTTAGTTTTTCCTAGTTCTTCTGATTGTTACTCTCACAAATCCGCGAAATCAACTGATTTCCCCGTCAATGACCAACTCCCCAAGTAGCTGGAATTCCAGTGGCAAATGGCAAAGTGTTTTTATATTAATTTTAGTTTAATGTTCTCTCTCTAACCAGATTAACTTCCATTGCCACTATTCTGACAGGTCTCCCTCACTTCATATTGACGGGAAACAAAACTTTAGAGATCAAAAGACCAAAGTTTATATAATAAATATCTCGGCACCTTTTGATGAAACAAGCCAACCATTCTTTGCATAGCAGAAAGAAAAACAAAATAAAATTAAATAAATAAAAGCTCTGCGAAGTGAATGTTAAAATAGATACATTTAATGCAATTGAATTGCCTTTGGGTTTATTTTGAAAATCGCTGATAGTTGATAAGTAGAAAAGAAACTTGGGATAATATTGCTTTTGCTTCTAACCTTTAAGACTAGATTAGTTTACCTCTGCTGTCAAAAAAGTGACGGTAGTAAACATAAATAAAATAAGATGCAAAAAGTATTTTAAAATACTGTGTTTGACGGCATATAGGACGCACGGGTGTATAAGACGCACCTCGATTTCAGCAGAGCATAATCAAGAAAAAATCAGTAATTCGTAAAATTATTAGTAAATGGTACAGCCTAGGCTATATTTATGAGGTATTATTTTGGTTAAACAAACCACGATTACAATTAAATGAAAAATAGTAGGAAAAAAGAAGACAAGCTTATAAAAACATTATTATTTACATTATTCGAACTATTGTCCTCATCTTTGTCGCCATATTCCCTAGGTTACAACAATTAGTATATGAAATTTAGCGTCTTTTTTGCAGTAAAATATACATTGTTTTAGAAATTCTTGCAAAAATCAAATAATTATCAGATTTTAATGAAATCCCCAGGAATTATTCACTAATGAATTAATTTTTTTGAAATTCTTTGCTTTTAGATTATCTTTTTAAAAATATATTTTTTGCGCCTATTACCTCCACTTATTTAAATTTATGAAATTTCGAGAAATGTAAATTCCACCCGCTTCATAATCATAATAATTAAAAGCAGGACTCCTTAGAGAATTTAAATCATAAATTTCTTTTTATAAAGCAGAAACACCATTTACCATTTTCTGCTCTGAACCATAAAATAAAAAATGCAATAAAACTCTGGCATTATTTAAGTAGAAAAAAAAATAATTGCTTTTATAAATAAGATATATTATATCATTTTAAACCTTAGATATCGCGTTTTTATTCTTATATGAACTATTTGTCTCAAAACTGGAAACATTACATACATTAAATACAAAGAAGTGGAATGTACGCTTTTCACTTGTTGA
Source organism: Acanthosepion pharaonis (assembly GCA_903632075.3). Taxonomy (NCBI): domain Eukaryota; kingdom Metazoa; phylum Mollusca; class Cephalopoda; order Sepiida; family Sepiidae; genus Acanthosepion; species Acanthosepion pharaonis. Next base: position 202,587 of record CAHIKZ030002788.1, on the reverse strand, counting down.
ATTTGAAAACAGAATTTTAAACATTTGTAAAAGAAACATTCCGTTCTAACATTCAAAAAGAACTAAAACATATATATATATATATATATATATATATATATATATATATGCATGTTTCATTAAAAACGACAGACAAGGTACTACAGTTGAGCTTTTTATTTAATTTTTCTTGTGTTCTGACAAGAGCTTTCTTTTCTGGACAAATATATATGTTTTAGTTCTTTATACATACACACGCACACACACACACACACATATATATATATATATATATATATAACTAATATTAGTGGCAAATATACACATACATATGTTTTAGTTATATATATATGTTTTAGTTCTTTATACATACACACACACACACACACACACACACACACACATATATATATATATATATATATATATATATATATATATATATAGCTAATATTAGTGGCAAATATACACATGCATATTCAAAATATATAAATATATATACATAGGTGCATACACATATATGTATATTTTTTGAATAAAAAATTCCAAGAGGATAGAATCCAGGTAGAACTCAATATATTGCTCCTTACCTTTATAAGTTGAGCTCTTCTTGGTATACTGCCCGTTAAACTACTTTTATTCAACCTATTCAGATGGAGATGGAAAATTTTATTCCGGATTAAGCCTTTTTTATTATATATATATATATATATATATATATATATATATATATATATATATATACGTCTAAAAAGTGTATATCATTTAGGCAAACAAAATTGATTATATACAGACCAGAAACAGTGTTGGACCTGGCCTAAAATTATTAGTTGCCAGGAGACAAAGGTAGCTCACTCATAGCTACACTGCTATCAATTAATTTTCATAACGAATAAATAACATTTTCAAAGAATACATGTGGGAAAAATAGAATTACTATTAATATTACACTGTACATATTACTGGCAGTAGATACCGATTGTTATAATTGAATTTTTATTTATCTTTTTAATTTGAAATAATTGGTTGATATTTTTAAATAGCTTATTGCCCAATTTACACATTAACAGATAGTTCAAAGCACAACAGAGTATTGCTTGCAGTCCGCCATATTAAGAGCAATCATTCGTGTTCCTTAGATGATTGTATGAATCTGCCAATAATTGCCTCTGCATTTAATTCATCTAACAATTCATTTTCAATAAATAGCTACATGTATGATTGCAAATTCTCCTCAGTCAGCGAATTTCTTAACCCTATCATTATGATATTTAGCTTTGAAAATCTCTTCTCACGTTGCACTTGAGTCACTAATAGTGTGCAGATGACTTTATAAAATTCTTATTCCTTTTTATTACTAAAATAGTTGTCTATACTCGTTTCTTTATTGCATTTTTATTTGATATAGCGGAACGACTTCATGAGAGGTTCACTTGCTATCGGACATGCTAACATCCTGGTCAGTCCTCCACTGACCACAAAAGTAATTTACTTGAAAACTATTGTCAGGGACTTCGAAAAGTAAGATACCACAGTGAGCATTTTGACGTAATACTCAAAACTGCAAGCGCAAAATTTGGTAAGTCAACATGGTAAGTATTAATTCAATCAAAGCTCTGATAATTTTCAGGGAACACAGTACAGGTAGATTTGTCTTTAAATACTCTCAACCTCCAAACTTGTAATACAATTTTACTGAATAGAGGATTTGCAGGTCTAAAGTTGTGGGGTAATACCCACAGCTGGCATAGGTTACACTCCTTCTATTTAATAAATGAAACTTGTTTCATTTTATTTTGTTTAACCCCTCTTTCTATACACGATGCATGAGACTATGATTTCGTGTGAATCTAGGCTAAGTATTTGATTCTTTTTAAGGCTTTCTAAAAGAAACTATCAATTTAGCAGCTCGGCTTTAGTCACTTCCTACCGACGTAACGTAGCTCACCTGTGCCTTTTTCTGTAAATATTTCAATAATTTGTATCTTTTACTATAAATATATCTATAATTTACTATAAATATTTCAATAATGTGTATAATTTCCTATAAATATTTCTATAATTTGTATAATTTTTTATAAATATTTCAATAATGTGTATAATTTCCTATGAATATTTCTAAAATTTGTATATTTTTCTAGAAATATTCTTATAATTTTCTATAAACATTTCAATGTGTATAATTTTCTATAAATATTTCTAAAATTTGTATAATTTTCTATAAATATTTCTAAAATTTGTATAATTTTACTATAAATATTTAAATAATGCGTATAATTTTCTATAAATATTTTCTAAAATTTGTATAATTTACTATAAATATTTCAACCATGTGTATAATTTCTATAAATATTTGTAAAATTTCTATAAATATTTAAATAATGTGTATAATTTCTATAAATATTTGTAAAACTTCTATAATTTCTATAAATACTTCAATAATGTGTATAACTTTCTATAAATATTTCTCAAATTTGTATATTTTTCTATAAATATTCTATAATATCCATAAATATTTCAATGATGTGTATAATTTTCTATAAATATTTCTAAAATTCTCTATAAATATTTCCATGGTAACTGTTCTGATGTGGCTTTCCTCTTTAATAAGATTTCTCAAATATTCAGGCGAGTAGACGAAAATAAGTATATTGTTTAAAATAATCAACTACTCAAATAGGGATATCCACTAAAAATAACGTTTAAAGTCATATATAAAATTCTATCACCTGTATATCCTTGTTTGAGCCAGCTAATGCTCTGCATTTGAGCAGCTAAGGGGAAAGGAAAGATGTTTCTCTTGAGGCACAACCCGGTGGGTTTTAAATACTTGGATGAGTATCACAACGGAATTTGTGTGTAGCAGCGCTATATCGAATTTAACCAATTTCCGCTTCGTCACAGTTGGTATGACGCTTGCGTTGTATCGAAACGGTCCGGGTTCGATTCTCGGTATCGGATGCACACTGCTGATGAATTACTATAGTGATTTTTCTAATTTCCAAAAATTCTATTTCATATATATATATATATATATATATGAAATTCGTAGGGATAATTCCAAGGAAGACATTACTCCAAAGAGATAAGTGGACATTGAAAGCGACATTATGTTTCATGCTTAAACGCAATAGTCTGGTATTTGGAGCATGAAACAAATCACCGCTGGGTGTCGACTTTAATATTTATATTTACATACGCTCTATTCAAGATACTAAAAACTTTAACCCATAAATATAGCATAACTTTAAACTATATTTTTATTATATATATAAAAGTTAACATTGAAGTCAATATAGCAACGAAGTTGGGGACAACAGTTCGAACAATGTAAATAGTATAAATAATCCTTACCTATCGACTCTATATAAAAATAGCTAAAACTCGAGTAAAAAAGATAATAGGTCAATATTTTCCTTAATCATTTTACCCCAAGCAGGGCTTAAAAGCCATTAAGCAGCAAACGGGGCTACTGAGAATAAAGGAATACGAGAAAATGTCGATGAGGAAAGAGAACAATAAAAGAACAGTATTTAAAGATACTGAAAACGGTGAGTGAAATAATAATCTATCATGAATCACTATGTAACTCGTGGCCAGTTAGAAAAAATTATTGCAAGCTAATACCTGCTCGAAGTCATTTCTCACAAGATATTTGCTGATACTGGGTGCTTCAGTGCAAACTTACAGAATACAACAGAAAGAAAGATTGGCCGTGTTAAATGAATGCACAAGTTTACATTCAAACAAAAAACAAAAAAGAAAAAAAAATGATTGATTGATTAGATTCTTACGGTTTATCAACCCATTGCAGTTTATTTAAAGCCAGGAAATATTGTAAGAATTTTTTTTTTAGGATTTACTTATACAATTCCTATTAATTAACCCATAGATGGGGGCGGAAAAGAGGCGGATTCATAACTTTCCCAACTTTTCTCCGATGAAAACATTACAACCCATTATTCATTACACAACCGGCACAACCAAGCTTACAGCACCTCATATTCCAAAGCGGTTACCCATATCGCTACTACCAGGCTCAACATTGCTTAACTTTGGTGATCGTGCAGGAATACAATAGGAAGAAAGATAAATAAAACATCGGCTGTGTTAAATGAATGCACAAGTTCACATTCACCCTTGATAAAAAAAAAAACTAATTAATTGATTGGATTTTACGATTTATCGACCCATTGCAGGTTATTTAAAGCCAGGAGATATTTTTAATTTGTAAGATCCTTTTTTAAGATAATAAGGATTTAGTTATATAAGCCTTAATAATTAACCCATAGATGGGGGCGGAAAAGAGACGGATCCATACATTTCTCAAGGTATTTATGATAAAGCGAATATGACAAAGCCAACGGGAATTCGAACTCAGCTCTCTGATTAACAATTCCGCGCCATTATCCACTACACAAGGCGTCTTGGAGAAACTAGTGGAAATAATAAGTGCTTTCTAATACTAATTCCATATTGAAAACATTTATTTTGTCGGAGTTAGCTCCTTCTTAGCTCCTTACCCTTCAACAGGGGTCTCCCTTCCCTGGCTATAAATACTCGCTGACCCTTCGCCTCTTCCTCTTTTTTCCTCAAGCCTTTGGGCCCCCACCTTGAGGTAAACCTCTTTTTCCCTCGGGCTTCGGCCTTATACCACCTCGCAGATGTGAACGCTCATAGATACAGCGTTTCCCAAATGCTGGGAACACGCTAAGAACAATACACGTACGTACGAACACTCACCACAACACACACACACATAATATTCACCACACGCACTCTGTCCATGTAACTGTCCATGTAACTTGTAACCTTTCTTGTTATTAATACATATATTTGTTTACATATATTTATCGGTCTTGTCTGTCTATATTTCTGATAGGAGGTATTATGTACATTATTTACATGATTCGGACTATTGTCCTCGTCTTTGTCGCCATATTTATCACAACGTTTCGAAATTCCAACCACATGAAGAAGGCTGGAGCGTACAACGGCCGAAACGTTGTGATAAATATGGCGACAAAGATGAGGACAATAGTCCGAATAATGTAAATAATATACATTATCGGTCTTGTGTTTGTTTTTCTTTGCCTTCTTTGGACTTAATTAAAGTCCAACTTTCTCATCTAGTTGGACCTGGTAGCAGGAAATTTCTTAAGTCACGTGTGTTCTTCTATTTCTACTCAACATCACCGACACGGTCCTGTACAATTTCATCAATAAGCTCAAATATACAACGAGTCATACGATTTCGAATCAGAATGGATGGATATGTTGGCGTTAAAATATCAGATAAAATTTATATCAAATGAAGTATCGTTTATACATTGAAGATCTATTAACACTAACCGATGGTAGCAAACATGGACCCTCGTGCTCGCAATAAGACGTATTGTTAAATCGACGGTTTTTCCCATGACACTGATTTTTGACTCACCTTCACTCTTCGGCAATGTTTATTGTTTTAAAAAGCGGTGAATAGAATTTGGAATAAATTCTATACATTTTTTGTTCTTCAGAATTTACAACAAAAATGTTAAGCACTATTTATTAGATTTTTTTTTTTTTACAAGTATAATTTTATATCTGCGACATTCTAAAAACTAATACAATTAAAACTAATGAAATACAGAGTGTCCATAAAGTTCGTGTACACTTTTAAAAATTTATAACTTTATTTGTATTTGTGATAGAAATAATTTGTGAAAAGGATTAGAAAGAAGTAAATCTATATTTTTTAAGGTTTTATTGAAATTTTATTTAAGTTTCCACATGTCCTCCATCATTAGCAATACAAAGGGTAATACGATTTTGCTGTTCACGGAAAACATTTGCCAACTGATTTACAGTAATGCCTGAAATCACATTAGTTATTTTAGCTATACTTAAAACTAGGTACATTAAACTTTATAACATTTTTTACATATTATTTCTATCGCAAATACAAATAAAGTTACAAATTTTTTAAAGTGCACACGAACTTTATGGACAGACTGTATTTATTATTCACCAAATAAATATGAAAACAATGTTTTATTTATAAACATTTACTAATTATTAAAATATGTGAACCAACTATAATCCTTATTATTTACCATTTTATAAAGTTCGAATAGATAGAGAATTAGCCGATGTTTTGCCGACGATTCCAATAAGTAGTATAATAAATATTATTATTTTGTTGCTAATTATCAACAAGTAAAAAATGTATTAATTTTCGCTTCGTGGCAGAATGGAGACGATTTTTCGGAAATTTGAAAATGGAGGACGATTTCGCAAAATTCAAGGAAGAAATAAACAAAGGATATCTTTTAATAATCAAGAATTAGAAGCCATGAATACATTCTGAATGTATTTTATTCTCTGTTTGTTAGAAATAAATCTCTACTCAGAATTAAAACAACTTTGATTTCAAAAACATCTTTCATCAGCAAACTGTATAATTCATAACCAACTTTTTTCGGATATATAAATACTATCCCATCTCAATCGCCCGATAAATTATCAGAGAGGTTTCACAATTCATGTACGCAAGTTTTGAAGTTATAATGAAATTAGAATTTAAAGACTCTGGTAAATTTGCATATTATCCCTCGGAAAACAGTTGTAATGAAAATTTCCACTCTGGTGTGACGTTGCCTGATTAATTCCAAAATGGCAATAAAAATTTGCGGAAGAATACCGTTTAGGAGATATCGACAATCTTATTTCGGCCTAATTTGCATCTAGCGCAGCCGCGATTAGCTGTATTGTTTACATAAGTGTACCTCGCGGAAGGTTACTAAGTTAACAGCCTTTTTACTGATCTTCTTACTCGTCTTGATTACTGCGCAATACTATACTGTGCAGTTGCCAAAATCAAAAACAAACAACACGCATGCGCGAAATAAAAAATATAAAATGGCGACAATTTAACCATCGACGTAGTCTGGTTTTCTCAAATAAAACGCATGTTCCAAAAGTTAAAACTTCAATGTTTTCTAAACCGAGAAAAGACACAAATGACAGAATTCTCTGATGATTTTTGGCAATATTTAACCACCGCACCCGAACAAAAAGAAAACTATGTGTCAAAAGGACAGTTATTCCCTTGACACCACTATTATTGTATATACTTTTGATTGCTTCGGTAATGATTATTATTATGAAAAATTTGTGAATCAAGTAATGTGCGATATTATTTACTTTTTGTAAAGATTTGTTATTTACCACTTTATAAACATCTATAAAAAAAATTTAGTGTTTAATATTATTATCAATTGTCAAGAATAAAGAAAATGTATAAATCCACTTTCATATGTTTAGATTTTATTAAAATTCTAAGAATCGCTTTTTAAAAATAATAATAATAAATATTGTATAGAGAGTGAAAAATGTATGCAGTAATAGCGGTGTCAAGGGAATAACTGTTCTTTTGACACATCGTGTTTTTTTTTTTCAGTTTAAAAAATTTAAATATTGCCGTTTTTTTGGGGGGGGGGTTGTTTTTTTTTTTTTTTTACAAAATGTTTTTTATCAAAAACAGATAAAAAAAAATAACATATTAATATAACAAAAAACCATAAATCGCTAACTTAAATGTAATAAGTTTGGAATATTTGGCAGAAATTAACCTAGCAGCATGTGCTATTTTCAGCTGAAATTTATAAAATGTTTCTCTTAACAGTTTTTCAATTTATTATCCGCTATTGTTTTTACAATGGTAATTTCCTTCATAGCCTCTTGTTTAAAGTAGTGTGGAAATTTTTATTAAAATTCTAATCATCACTTTTTCAAAATAATAAATATTGCATCGGGAGTGAAAAATGTATGCAGTAAGAACGATGTTAAGGGAATAACTGTCCTTTTGACAAACCATTTTATTTCCACCCCAGGGGTTAAGCATTACCGTTTTTTTTTTTAGCGTTACAAAATGGTTATATCAAGGACAAATAAAGAAAAAATTTATGTTGATGTAACAGAAACCATAAATCGTTAATTTAAAGGGAATAACTATTCTTTGAAACGTTTGAAATATTCAGCATAAATACGTTTGAAATATTCAACATAAATACGTTTGAAATATTTAGCATAAATTGACCTACAAGCCTCCGCTATTTCAAGCTGAAATTTATATTTATATTTTATAAAATATTTCTCTTAAGGTTTTTTTCAATTCCACTATCCGCTATCGTTCTTATGGTGGAGATTTCCTTCCTAACCTTTTGATTGAAGTGGTGTGGAACGTAAGCCTCTTTTTGGTCTTTCTCCAGTCAATAAACACTCTATCGATAAAAGACGGACCAAGAGGCATATTAAAATGATTGACACTATAAAATGATTATTTAATTTTCTGTTTTATTCTTTAGAATTGATCGAAATTAGTTTATTCTCTTTAATATTATTTTTTCATTCAACAACAAGGTGATAAACATCTTCGTCGAATAATAATTACAATGCAAATCAAAAAAAAAAAAAAAACAGACAACTTCAAAATTCAAAATATCCAACATAAATGATTAATAGATGCGCATAACTTTATAGCAATCTATCAGAGAATCTACAGCGGATTTTATGATGTAATCTTCAAAACGGACACCTCTTTACTGATGAATGCTTTGGTTATGACTTGAAAATATTGAACGCTATGAAGAGAAAATAAATGATAATTCTATATCACATTTTATTTTAAGATTCTCAGATTTCCCAAACCAATCATGGCAATGAACGACAAAGTTGATGCCACATTAACTTATCAGCAACAAACAGAAGTTACGTCAACAAATTCAATCAAATTATGTTATTTTTTTCGGTTTTAAAACAGACAACTTTTGAATGGTTAATTGGTTGATTTATTTCGTTTGAATTATTTTGCTTTGCGGCATATCGACATCCCAGTGGGTTATTTAATGCTGACAATTTTTTTAAAAATTTTAATGCTGATAATTTTTTTTAGGATAGATTCGTATGAATTATATGTATTTCTTCGTGAGAAATTAGTTTGTATATCAATTCCCTTGATATATTTTAGTAAAGAGGGGTTTTATCCAGTGTCAAATGTATTGCTGGCAATTTTTTTTTTTTCAAAAATGTATTGCTGGTATTTTTACTATAAAATCTATTTTTATACTTTCATAGTGTTTTGACACCAATTTGGGGGACTAAATATTTATCTACTATGAGGAACCTAACAGGTCAAGGTGGACTTGGGAACAACAGAAATTAATAGTTGGTTCCATACTCCTCAAATCCTCCACGTCAGAGGCTTAGCTGCTGGCTGTAGTTTATCGTTATACCCAGGACGACGATTGTATTGTTGGTTCATAGGATGAAATGCTGATTTATTTGTTTTTATTATTCAATTTTATGTCACGAAAGTTACAGTGTCTTTAACATATTAATCTTTTTTAATTTTCATTCGACAGCAAATCGAAAAACATTTTCGTAGAATAAGAACAAAAATGGTAATAACAATAACAGCCAACAACAATAGAAACGCCAAAATATCGAGCATAAAATATTGATACAATGGTATATCCTGACAATAAGATCTGAGAAAACCACCGCCATATTTGATGACGTCATCTACTATACGCGCTCCTCTTTCAGATGGATGTTCTGGTCGAGATTTGAAAATATCACTCGCCTGTTGGATATTGCTTTTGTATTTCGGATTATCGATAACTTCCTTAATATTTGCCACAAGTTCTTCCACCGTGTAATTATATAAATCCATCGAGAGTCCATATCCTTTTTCCACAATTCTTTTAGCGTTGTGGAACTGGTCCCCAGATAGTGGAAAGCCTAACATCGGAACTGCGTGATACAAACTTTCAAATTGTCCTCCATTGCCACAGTGAGTGATGAACAGCTTCGTTTTCGTGTGACCTAGTAAGTCGTTTTGTGGAATCCATTTAATCATAAATACATTAGACGAAGAATATTTTATATCCGACCATCTCCAGACGACATTGGATTTGATTTGCTTAAAGGCTTCTCCCATTTTCTCGAGATGTTCTCTTGGAAGTCTCTTTACCAATGAGCCATATGAAACAACAATGATTCCATTCTTTGATGAATTAACAAATTTAAGCAAATCTCCTTCAAGTCCTTCGGCAGGTTGCGTTCCCATCCCACCTAAGTATTCCACATTTGGCAGTGCTGGAAATGCGTAATCTATCAAGACATCAGATTCTACGATATGCAACTCTGCTTTACGAAGAAGTTCATCAAAAGGGATATCGGGTTTGTTCGGTGCATAATGTTTCACGCTTTTCGCCGGGGCACCCAAAGGGGAAATGATGTAATTTAGTATTAGTCTGTGCGTATTTTGCAATCTTTCCATGAATGACATGCGTTCGGAGTATTGTGTACCCACAAACGGAAAAGTGGCGAAGTTCCATGGTGTTCGATGAACTGAAGGTATATTTACAGCCCCAATAAATATGAATGGAATCGATAGTTTGTAAGGAATTATTGTCAAACAATTGCTCATGTACATGCTATCTGCAATGACCAAAGTGGCGTTGAATGACTTCAAATATTTAAACCATTTTTGGTCGAGCAACAAATCATCGCATATTTCCCAAATGAGTTTCTTCATATCAAACAGTGTATAGTTGCTCTTTTCAGAGAAAAGACTTATGGCAACCTCCGTGAATTCAGCTATTTTGATGATATCAGGCATGTGTACAAAATGGACTCCATCTAATGCTTTAAACATTTTGGACAGATTTTGAGAAACATGGAAATAGGAGTTATGTCCCCTTTTATAAAGTTCTTTCGCCAGTGAAGTCATCGGGTGGATGTGACTGAAATATGGAAGACCGAGAAATAGAATGTTGTCACTTTCGATTGGCTCGGCGATGAGCAGGAAAAATATCGCGGACAAAACGATGTAAATTGGCTTCATCTTCATCACTTTCCACAGCAGTCCTGAAAATTGAAAGAAAATAATTTTAAACTTAGTATTTTAAAATAGCACAAAACGAAAGAAAGAAAAAAAAAAAGGGACACAGAGGGAGAAGTACATAACATAAGAAAAAAAATTAAATCAAAATATTTTGCTATTTTAATAAATAAATTTTATATTACTTAAAAACTAATTTTTCTGAAGCTAACGAACACTCGTTGACACTTTCGTAATGTCAACGAATACTCGTTGACACTTTACAACTATATTAACGCCATTGAACAATACTGGTGTCAGACGTTTTCGAACAACACACGCACTAACTCGTAATTGCTCGATAATATTTGCTCTGAAAATAACCACCGAATAGCGATCCGAATAGAGAAATAGTATAGTGAATAATATAAAGAAATGGTGAATCGTATAGCAATAGAGGATAGTATAAAAATTAGACGTCATGTGACTTCCTACTTATGCGTTTCTCCCATCGTCACGTGATTCATTTAATTCAATAATGAGATCGCTTGTGTAGGCTCAATGGCGATCTATGTTCAAATTCAAGTGTCGGCAGCGACACTTTATTCCTATATAACACTAATTTAAATCAAATATTAATATAATCATCTCTTTAAAACCTTTAGAAAGAAAAGGGAGTTCTTAGTTGACGACATAATATTTCTGCAAGAATAAATCTATCTTGCTTCACATATGTAAACAACATGAGAAGCTTCAGATGTTAATTTAACTGTTCTTTCCATACCGAAAATGGGAAGGAAAATCAGGCAAATCTATATTTGTGTCATTTATAACAGGAGCTTGAATTTCATTTTCTGGAAATCATTCAGTGGCTGCAGGTTCAAAAATTCCTCTTTGGGATAGATTGATTAATTCGGAACAATGCAAATCTGCAAATAATAAAAAATCAATTTTTATTTTAATTAAATAATCCATGCCTATTCTATTGTATTCTTAGTCAATAGAACTTTAAAAAAAACTCTCCTTTAAATCCAAATAAATTAGTCTATTTCCCTATATTTCTTACCTAATGTACAGTAATTTTCCCAGGGCTACAATTCTCACTTCTAATTCAGCTGATTTCATCATCGAATTCTCAGATAACAAAGCAAAAGCCTTATATTGAATGTTCTTGGATGCAATATTTTGAATTCCTTCAGACCGTTTCTTAATACTTTGGATCATATTGAATATATACAACTGCTGGTTATGGAATTTAATACCCCACTTAATCTCAAGCCAGCTAATTGCATACACTTCAATAAGGAATTTAATACGTTGGTGAAGCTTGTCATAGAGTTCTAAAGGAGATATACCCCTGGTCACATACAAATTAATCTGGTTGCTAAATGTAACCATCTTGCATTATATAATGATCACATTTTCCAGGCAGAAAATGTAGATTTAAATTTACCTTTGGAAATCCCTGGGGTATATTCCAAAAGAAGCCTTTGGTCTTTACTTAGAAGTCCCATTTTCACTAGGGGGGTGCATATTATCAAGAGGGGCAGTGATCTTCATGAATTCTACTTGGGGCAAATCATGATAGTCCATTTCACATAATTTGTCTCGTGGGCCTCTAAAAGCAGTTGGGTTTCTTGTACCATCAACATGTTTAAAAACGGCTCTGAATGGTAGCTCATTCTGATGTAATGAACTGCCAGTTATCTATAATTTTCGATGGAGCTTCTTCCCCGGAGCAATTACAAGGCTTAGCTAACATCCAATATTTGTGTTGTCCAGAAAAAACAGACTTAAGGCTGTCTATACTGTCAGTCTTCCAAAACACTAAAAGTTCCTGTTAAAATAAAACCAGTGGCACCTGTAGTTGTAACTCATCTACGAGTCAGGTATTTTCGAGTTTCAGTCACTTGAGTAAATATTAAATAGTGTTCTTGCCCACTTTCTTTTTTTAGTTTAATGTCCTCATTTCCCCTATAACTTCTTTATACAACAAAGTATCTTTTATTAAACTTGTCATCAACTCCTAAACAGACTTTTTAATATCTTCATTGTGTCTTTCGTTTTATTACTTTTATTTTAGCCTTTTTCTCTATTTTTGATTTATCAATTATGTTTTTAAAATCAAATCCAGGATTAAAAAATCCTCAGAGCCTGTAAATCCAAGAGAAAGACATTAGCAAGAGATGCTCCAAGATTAGAGGAAACATCTTCCTTATATTACGTTTTTCTTCAAACATTTTAATAAAATGTTTGAAAAAGTATTACTCTAGGAAATAAAAATAAATTAAATTACACTGTCAATTTATATTTTACTTAAAAAATTTGCAATTAATATATTTTTACCTTATATTTCTTAACAGTTTCCAATGTAAATAAAAACAAAACGGACGCTGATATAATGGTGTAAAAAAAAAATAATCACCGACGAAATTTAAATCCATTTTTATTAAAAGTAAAATGTTTTTGTTTATTTATTTATTTTTGGAAAGTTAATAATTTCTAAATTTATTTGAAAAAAGTATCTATAATAAGAAAAAAAAATGTTTTTTTTTTTTTTTTTTTTTTCTCTGCCAAGCCGCAATGATGGAGAAAGCATTACAGTGAGACACGCTGCAAGAACCCCTCTGGCGAGACTCAGTCCTTAATCGAGACGCCATCCCACCAACCCTCCCAAGGAACGTCATCGGACTAAGGCGAATCCCACCCACCCAGAAATCTCCACTGCCAATAAAGTAAAAAATAAATCTGTCCACTAGAGAAGAATATTTAACTATTTTTTTTTATCTTCGAGTCCCGAGCGACAGATCCCGGCTCAACCGGGGGCCTGACCAAATTACCCGTCGAAAATGTATCGGCACATGTCGCATCGCAAATCACCGATTTCTCCCCTTTAAAAGGGAAAATGGTAATCCCATCCGGTTGCTTTCCATCACCACGGTTGAGGTCTACGTGTTCGATTTGGAAAGGGAACCCAGCTGCATCCTAAACCTTTTTTGATGATGTCGTTTATTGCTGCGTGCCGTGGAAAGCGGCCGGTACTACGACGACAGGAGAGCGGATGTAAACCAAACTCATCAATGGATGCTCCACATCTGCATCTGTGACGCTCACAGAATTTGAGTCCAAGACGGATCGCGACTCCGACCCTAGTGCACTCATCATCTAGAAGGGTACCGGTAGATGAAGAGGGCACTGCGTTGAGCTAGGCGCCACTGCTCGGTTGTGAAATAGATAGTAGATAAACAAGGCAGCGCTGATCGAGGGAGAGTCTCAAAATTAGTAAATTGACCTCGCACTTTATTCACTCCCAGCTTTTCTATTTTGATGCGTCTTGTGGGATAGAAAATAATTCTTCGGCCCAGAAGCTGCATGTTTGTTCAAAAGAGCTACCCGAAAAACATTGAGACGATTCACCATCAATTAATTCACAACTGGATGAAAGAGAAGAAAGATATGCTAGAAGGGTCAAGTCTGCCGCTGATCATAGACCCAGCCTGTGGTGTCGAAATTAACGCTTCAAATTAACTTTGCGCATCTCTTAATTGTGATATCCATCTCGTTTAAAAAATCCTGTTCTAGGTAGCAAGGGGTACTTCGGTGAGTGTAGGGTTATATTGGTAGAGAAAAAAATAAAAAGTGATACTGATGTTGTTGAAATTTATATCCGGTTTATTTTTTAAAAAAAGTGAAACTGATGTATTTTTTTAAATTAGGTATCTTCAATAATTCGCCGAAAAAAACAGTATAGCATGTTGAAAAAAGGACCCAAACATAATAAAAACAAAGCTTTATCGTTAAAAAACATTATGTTATTATTAAGAGGAAAGACAAAGTTATTTTTTATTATTAAATTTTTAATCCTATACCTCGTGTGGCCCCCAGGGCTTGTAATGGGTGAATCTCGCTGTAAAAAAAAGTTAATGAATTATAATAAGATAAAAGACGACTAAGAACGAGCGCTAATCAGCGATTGTAGCAAAAACAGAAAAAGTCGATTCAAATGAATATAATTTCTGTTTGAAATACACCAGAATATTTTCCTTACTGAAAATAGTAAATTTAATCCTTTAGCTTTCAGTTAAAGCTAAAATGAAAGCTTCAAGAATGATTTTCATTTTTTTAATTCATTTTAATCCTTAGATATCGTGAATTCGCGCTTGCTTCTATTTTTAACATATCCTACGATGTGAATGCGTCGATATTGCTTTTGTAACTACACGTAAATAATTTATGTTAGGTAAAATTTATAAAGCATGTTATTTCTTATAACATACTTATGTGTTTACTATTTTAAATGTTTATCTTTTACAGTATTTTAAAGAACTATTAAACATCAGTTTTTAATTGATTTATATTTACTTTATTTTTTAGCATGGAATATTCCGGTTTGTTTATTAATTTCGGTTAAGATCGCAACAATCTCCGAGATATTAATTAGATTTTAATTGCATTTCCTCAAATAGAATGGAAATTTTAACGTAAATATTTTGTGTGGGTTTATGATATCATGACTATACTTGTCTAAGCATTTAGTTTAAAAATCGACCAAACCTTAATTACATATATACATACATACATTACATATATGTTAAATACGTGTAATTGTACTTTTTGAATTTTAAGCGATACAATTTAAACAGAAATATTCCGTGCTAACTTTCAAAAGTAAAAATATTGACATGTTTAAAAAAAAACTGTTCATATCACTATGGGAAACAAAATTTATTATATACATACCAGAAAAGTGATTTGCTTAAAAACTCTTGTCACGTCCTTTGAAAAAGAAACTGCCACCCGGAAGATTATAAAATCGCACTTAAAGCTGTTCGCTTCCACGCGACTTCTGTTCGTCCAACTGAAAAATCACGATATTGTTGAAAGAGGTCAATCCAGTTAGATTGGCCGTATAATAATCTTCACACCCAAGTAAGTGTTCTCATTCAGATTTTCAATTATACTTATCACACTCAATTAAAGAGACACTTTTAAATTTTATTATAATCAAACTTCTTTTTCAAACTATAATTATGCATGAAGTTTTGCAATCTATGTACCTTGATCAACGCTTTGAAATATGATCCAATCAATGAGAATAAGAAAAAAAAAAGTATGTTAGTCACCTTTGCAGTCTGATGTTCATTAACCTGTTAGCGTCTTGTTGCTGAATGTATATCACGTAATATCAATTTTACCCCATTCACTCCATCTGTTCAATAAATTTTGCCGCATCAGTGATTTTAATTGATTACGCCTTCTCTTTTTAGTATGGCCAAGTAAAAAAAAAAAAAAGAAATCAGTTTATTCTGGTTTCGATAAAGCAATGTTTAATCTGTGAAACTAAAGTAAAAAAAAAAAATATAGAAAGAGATTTCCTATGTGTCCAGAATTTAGGAAGACCCTGTAGTTATTTTCAGGAAACCTGGTCACTAGCGGCTCGGACCGGGGAATCGGTGAGCCGAGTTCGAATGCCAATCAAATCCGTTACATTCACTTACGTGCTAATACCATTGGGAAAGGGATGAATCTTCTTCTTCTTCTCCTCCTCCTCCTCCTCCTACCAGCTATGGATAAAAAGTAGGACAGACCGGGTTCTATAGTCTTGGATGGCAACTGGTCTACCACAGAAAGAAACAGCAACCTACTGCGGGAAAAATCTGCCTCGTCAGTCGTGTATCTAAAGATACATGATCGTCTAAGCGTGTATCACATATAGCACATAACTGACTGGTCACTAGTTCATTAATATTGACTAGAATGTAGGAAAAGTCAGTAGATCCATCTATCATTCTCATACTAAGACGAATAAATTGTTGGTTTCCTAAAATATTGATGGGACGCCATGGTACAAATATGCGGATGTGTAGAGAATGTCAGCCTGACATTGAGTGAGGGTAGCCAAATCTCCCCTTCGTTGGCATGGCTACCAAACGCGTCAGAATTCAATAGTGAGAAAGTGAAAACAGAGCAATCATGTCCTTTACGGAAGTGGAGTAATAAAATTCACACGTGGCCGGAACCGCCTTTTGGTTTCATTGTGCATTATGGGAAAAGGAAACTCTTTATTAATTTTTTATTATTATTATTATTTTATTTATTAGCTTATTTTCATTCTTCCACAAACAACCATATAAATATTAGGAGCTATATAATAATCTACCATACGTATATTACACTGCCCTAGAAATGCCCGTGAAAATTTCATGGTTTTCCTATTTTTATTTTTACGGCTTATCAGCCTCTTTGCAGGTTATTTAAAGCCAGAAATATTATTAAATTATGAGAATTTCAGGTAAGAAAATAATGTTTTACTCGTAAAGCTCTACTAATTAACATACTGTTGGAGGAGATGAGCTGTATTTACCCATAAGGGGATATAACGATCTGGATTTGGAACTTTCTCTCCGATTTTAGTTATTTTAGGTGATTTTTATATATTTAGGGGGGGGATGACTGTTCTCCTTCATGTAACGTTCTTATAAATATGTTTTCAGCTTTCATTGTTGGTTTGTACTTACTTATTTGAATTAGTGTATAAGTTTCAATGTAGTGTATTTGGATTACCCCCATTGACATGCCTCTTGATCTACGTGGCGCCGTATCATGGCAATAAATGAAGGATAAAAACTTTTTGAAATGCAGAAGCTTCAAAATGTATCTTGTATTTGTTGGGGAAATAATTCTTTCATTCGAGCGGTGAATAACAAAATTTAGCTCACACGCAAATACGCGTACACACATACGCACATTTCTACATACAAAGCGTTAAATGTTTTCTATAAACCTATTGAAAATTAATGAAAATTTACCCAGCGTCTTTCTTCGTTATTTGCTATAATATTTTTATTTTCCCCAGAGGAATCATTCTTGTCATTTTCTTTTTTTTCTTTTTTTTCATAGCACGATTCCGCCAACTCGATTCAGTGTTTAACTGCGAACGAGAATTCGATCTTCACTGCATTGTAATCCAAGAACACAACGTGGGCAAAGCAGATGAAGGAACGAAGCGGTCAAAAGATAACAATCAACTGACCGATGCCAGTACTGACCACCATGGGAAGAATCACGGATTAAACTGCTCCAGCCGTGTTATCCATTCGCAGACGCAAAGTACACATCTTTCTGCATAAAAAGCGTTAAATGTTTTCTTCCATTTCAGCAATCTGTGTACGCACAAGTGCGTTTTTTTTTTCTCTTGGGAGAATCATGGTATCCATTATATAAAAATGGATAAAAAAAATATACCCCACGTTTTGAAAATTATTCCTTCTGAAAATGCGAGAATTTACTTTTTCCTGGGTTCTCATCTTCAACCACGTTCCATTACAAACCTGTAGAGCGGTGCTTTTCAACCAGGATTCCGTGGAACCCTAGCGTTCCGCCAGTAAAACCCAGGGGTTCCAAAAGAAGTTACACAAGTACTATGATTGACAGTAATTTTTAATTCTCCTGTGCAGATATGTGTGTTTAGGTACCTCCACTAAATCAATAACAAAACAGCATAGTATGAATAAAAAAAGGTCCCAAATTTAATAAAACAAACTTTTTCCATCAAAATGTTTATATCTTTATTAAGA
This sequence comes from Acanthosepion pharaonis, assembly GCA_903632075.3. Taxonomy (NCBI): domain Eukaryota; kingdom Metazoa; phylum Mollusca; class Cephalopoda; order Sepiida; family Sepiidae; genus Acanthosepion; species Acanthosepion pharaonis. Next base: position 184,161 of record CAHIKZ030002788.1, on the reverse strand, counting down.
GGAAAGATCAAAGTAATTTTTAATTATTTTTAAAAAATTTTGAATCCCTTCAAACAGTTTGTCTTTGTATTTTTTTGTAAATAAATCTGAAGATGAGTATTTTTATTTTATTTTAATAATTTTTTTTTTTTTTTTGCATTAGACAATTAATTTATTGCGGGGGTTTCTCGAGCCACTGGTATGTTTCCTTGTGGTTCCGCTTCAGCAAAAAGCTTGAAAACCACTGCTGTAGAGACACAAATTCCTGGACATCCCAACGTGATATGAGCACAAATAACGCATTCTTTCTACAAATGGTATCAAGTTGGAGTCACAATTTCTAGTGGGAAAGCGTGCTCATATCAAATTTCATGTTAAATTTTAAAAATAAAAAACCGGAAGAATCGATTATATCTGTTCGTGTATAAAATCTTATATAACAGCACCACCTAGCAGGTATCTTGGCAGAACTAGTGAGGGTAATAAGTGCTGTCTCATACGGATTCCATGTTGAATGCATTTATTTCATCAAATATAGCGCAAGGAGTCATACGATTTCGAATCAGAATGGGTGGATATGTTGGCGTTAAAATATCAGATAAAATTGATATCAAATGAAGTATTTTTGATATATTGAAGATGTATTAATACTAACTCATGGTGATAAACATGAACCCCCGAGCCCGCAATAAGACATAATGTTAAATGGACGCTTTTTTTCCCATGACACCGATTTTTTTACCATAATATTTATTGTTTTAAAATGTGATTAAACTTGGAATTATTAAACCTATATATTTTTTGTTCATGAGAATTTACAAGAATATTAAACACTATTTATTTATTAAATTGTTTATTTTCATGTATAATTTTATATCTACAACATTCTAAAAACTAATGTAATTAAAACTAATGCAATATTTATCATTTACCAATTTATAAAGAAATAAATATAAAAGCAATGTTCTATTTATAAACATTTACTAAATTATTAAAATATATGAACTAACGATAAGGAAATCCATATTATTTACCGTTTTATAAAGTTCGAATCGATTGGCAATTAGCCGATGTTTTTCTGACTATTCCAATAAGTAATATAATAAATAGTCTAAATAAACGATCTAATATTGTTTTTTTTTCTGTTAATTCTCAAGAAGAAACAAAAATGTATAAATTTTCACCTCGTGGTAGAATGCAGACGATTTTTAAAATGCGGAAATTGGGACGATTTCGCAAATTCAAGGAAAAGAAATAAAAAACGGATAAATTTTTCATAATTAAGAATCAGAGGATATGAAGACATTCTTAATATATTTACTTCTGTGCTCAGAGAAAAGAAATAAAAAAATGGATATTTTTTAATAATCAATAATTGGAGATCATGAAGACATTATAAATGTATTTTATTCTCTGTTCGTTAGAAATAATTCTCTGTTCAGAATTAAATCAACTTTTCTTTTAAAGACATCTTTCATCAGTAAACTGTATAATTTATAACCAACTTTTTTCGGATATATAAATACTATCCCATTTCAATCGCCTGATAAATTATCAGAGATGCTTCACAATTCATGTATGCAAACTTTGAAGATGGGATAAAAATAGAATTTAAAAATTATCACATATCAAATGGTAATGGTAATACAAGCTGTTTCCTAATATGGAAACATTCTAGATTCATTGACCAAGCAGTCAATGCTATTCGAGTAATGCTTGTCTTTATTCCATGGCCATCGGTATAGGATCAAAGTGTAATATCTGTTCTCCTTATCTTTAACGATAATGTTAATATTAGCCGCTTCTATATAAGGAAATATTCGGTATTCTTTGGCCGAGTAAATTTTCGGTTAAAATTTATAAAATATTTTCCTAATATGTTTTTTTTTTCTAGAAATATGAGATTTTCAAGTTCATTATCTGCTATCACTCTTACAATGGGCGTTTCCTTTCTAAACCTTCGTTTGATGTAATGTGGAACGTCAACGTTTTGATTATGTGATAGACATTTTATTTGTTGTTGGTCCTCAAGTGATGTGGTTTCTGTTATTTTGTACAGTTCTATAATTGTGATTCTGCAGCGACAGTCCATTAGAACCAACGTCTTCTCTAAAAACTCTTTGCTTTATTCTGTCGAAGCCATTTTATCCATTGATCTGAGAAAGCGGCTGTATACGCATAACATTTTAGACATTTCTGAACGAGTGTCGCATCATACATGACATAGACAGGGTGCGATGGATAAATTGTCGTCTAAATGCCACCAAAATTAAAATAACACTGGCATCTCATTTTAATAGATATGCGGGGTGTGATGGATAAATTGTCGTCTAAATTACGCAAAAATTAAAATGACATTGGCATCTCATTTTAACAGATATGCGGGGTGTGATGGATAAATTGTCGTCTAAATTACGCAAAAATTAAAATGACATTGGCATCTCATTTTAACAGATATGCGGGGTGCGATGGATAAATTGTCGTCTAAATTACGCAAAAATTAAAATGACATTGGCATCTCATTTTAACAGATATGCGGGGTGCGATGGATAAATTGTCGTCGAAATTAAGCAAAAATTAAAATAACACTGACATCTCATTATAACAGGTATATTTATTAAAATGACACAAAAATACCTTGAGATACTAAAGAATAACTCTATTTAATAAAATCGTCATTCAACCATATCCTCCAGACAACTTCGGAATCTCATGCAACTCTTCTTGATAGTCTCTTTGTTTACGTTGGTGAATGCTGCCATAATCCTTACCTTCAAATCTTAGTTGGTATCAAAAGGTTTTGTTGGTCTCTCGCTCAAATGCACCCCCACCTAGTGATGAAGGGGATTGCAGTTTGGGGAGTTAGGTGGCCAATTGTAAGGATCACAGAAATTATCTGATATCCGTGATTGGGTTCTCCTGCGTGTGTGGCATGGTGCTGAGTCCTGATCTTTCAGTTGCCACCCTCTTGACCCAGGGAAGCACTACCTCGTCAATTTACTTGATGTAGTCCTCCGTGTTGAGTCTGAGGCTCTGTTGGAAATAAATGGAGATATAATGTCGCTATCACAAGTGATCACCATCAGACTCATTCAACTCTTACTGAATCCTCTGCACTGTCCACGGATTGACACCTAAATCCTCCTAAATGTTCGTACTGGTATACAACATGGCGTTTCCAAATTTCTGGCGGTGTATATTGTGTCAAAATATTCATTTTCTCACAGACGGTGCTCAAGTGACCCTGCTATAGCGTTCAGTGGACAAAATCAAATCTAAACAACACGCATGGCGATAATTCAAACATTGCAAACGTTCATATAAAGTTTGCAATGTTTGAATCAATCTAACACGAGTATTTAGGCTAATCTTTTCGTTTTGACGCAATGAGTGTTGGTTGGCGAATAGGTCTTCGAAATGTTACGTAGTCTGGTTTTCTCATATAAGTCGCTTGTTCCAAAAGTTAAAATTTCAAGGTTTTCTGAACCGAAAAAAAGACACAAAGGATGGAATTCAATTATGATTTTTTGGCAATGTTTACCCTTCGGGCCTGAAATAAAAAAAGGAAAAAAAAAGAAAAGAAAATGGTGTGTCAAATGTAAGATATTGCCTGGACACCACTATTATTGTATAGATTTTTGATTTCTTCGGTAATATTTATTTACAAGATTATGAAAAATATGTGAACCAAGTAATATACAGGATGTATTATTTACCATTTTATAAAGAAAAAATTCCGAAGGGAAAACATTCTATTCAAATATTTACGAAAAAAAATCAACATTATAAAAATATGCAAACTAATTACTATGCAATAATTATTATCTACCATTTTATAAACATCGATGAAAACAATATTTTTTGCATGCAGTCTAATAAATAATCTTTAATATCATTCTTGTCTATTGTCAAGATTAAAGAAAATATATAAATCCACTTTCATATGTTTAGATCTTATTAGAATTCTAATCATCACTTTTTAAAAATAATAGATATTGTATAGGGAGTGAAAACAGTATGCAGTAATAGCGGTGTCAAGGGAATTACTGTTCCTTTGACACACTTTTTTCTTTCTTTTTTTTTTTCGAGCCTAAAGGTTAAATATTTCCGGAGTTTTGTTTGTTTTGTTTGTTTTTTTTTTTTTTTTTTATAAAATGTTTATATCAAAAACAGATAAAGAAAATAACATTATTGTAACAAAAAACCATAAATAGCTAACTTAAAGGTAATAAATTTGAAATATTTGGCAGAAATTAACCTCGCAGCATGTGTATCTGTTGAAATTTATAAAATTTATTACTTATCTTCTATAAAGATTAGTTATTTACCATTTTATAAAAGAAAATTTCTGAAAAGAAAGCACTTTATTCAAATATTTACGATAAAAATTCAAAAATATAAAACTATGTAAACTAACTACTATGGACACTATTTACATAATTCGGATTATTATCCTCATCTTTGTGGTTATATTCATTACAACGTTTCGGCCGTTTTACGATCCGGCCTTCTTCAGATGGTTGGAATGTCGAACTGAACCCTTTATTTCGCACACTGGAGTAGACTGTTCTAGTTCCACGTGCCATGTTTAATGGATGTCAGTTATCAGTTATCTCCTGTTAATTTCCTCTGAAAGTTCTCCACTGCCTTAACCGGCTATTGAACTCACACACTTTGGGTCCAGTCACTGAATCTAACCAACGCCTTTATCCACTGTGCCATGTGTCCTTGAGAAACGTTGTAATAAATATGGCGACAAAGATGAGGACAATAGTCCGAATAATGTAAATAGTGTACTTAATACCTCATCTCAGAAATATAGACAGAAACGTTGTAATATGGCGACAAAGATGGGGACAATAGTACGAATAATATAAATAGTGTACATAATACCTCATATCAGAAATATAGACTAACTACTATGCAATAATTATTATCTACCATTTTATGAACATCGATGAAAACAAGATTTTTTGCATGCAGTCTAATAAATACTGTTTAATATCATTGTTGTCTGTTGTCATGAATAAAGCAAATATATAAATCCACTTTCATCCATTTAGATTTTATTAAAATTCTAATCATCACTTTTTGAAAATAATAAATATTGCATAGGGAGTAAAAAGAATATACAATAATAGCGGTGTCAAGGAAATAACTGTCCTTTTGACATAGTAACTTTACTGTTAAACATTACCGATTTTAGATTTCCAAAATGGTTATATCAAGGACAGCTAAAGAATAATATCTCATGACTGTAACAAATAACCATAAATAAATATATGATATTAATGTAACAAATCACCATAAATCGATAACTTAAAGGTAATACGTTTGAAATATTTGGCAGACATTAACCTAGCAGTATTTGCTACTTTGAGGTGAAACTTATAAAATATCTCTCTTCACATTTTTTTTCAAATCCACTTTCCGCTATCGTTCTTCCTAGCCTTTTGTTTGAAGTAGTCTGGAATGTAAACCTAATTCTAGTCTTTCTCCAGTTAACAAACTCTCTATCGATAAAACACGTACTAAACAGCATATCAAAATAATTGACACTATAAACTGCTTATTTAAATTTCTGTTTTATTGTTTAGAATTCATTGAAGTTAGTATATTTTCTTTATTTTTGTTTTAATTCAACAAGAAAATGATAAACATTTTCATCGAATAATAATTACAAGCAAATAACAAAAAACGACAACTTTACAAAATTCAAAGCATCCAGCATAAATGATTAATAGATGTGCATACCTTGATACTAATCTATCAGATAATCTCAAGCGGGTTTGATGATGTAATCTTCAAAAAGATACTTCTTTACAGACGAATGCTTTGGATAAGACTTGAAAATATGGAAGGCAAGAGAAACAAATAAACCTAATTCTATATAACATTTTGTTTTAAGATTTTCAGATTTCCGAATGTAATCATGCCATCGAACGACAGAGTCAAAGCCGCATTACTTTGTCAGCAACAACCAGAAGCGCCGTCAACAGATTCAACGAAATTCAGTTTAAAAACAGACTACTTTTGAATAGTTAACTAATTGGTTTCGTTTGGCACATGAAAAAAAGAGAGTGATTTACTGGTAAAAGGTTTACTATTTAATCCATAGCTAGGTAAGAGAAGAGATGGCTTCATACCTTTCCCAAGGACACTCGTGAATATAACGAACCCGACTGGAATTGGATCTCCGAGTCATTACCTGTTGTACCAACTGCAAAGACAAGATTGCAGTACTTGGTATTCCGAAGCAGTCACCCAGGTACTGACCAGACTCGACATTGCTTAACTTCGGTAATTGTATGGTTATCGGTCTTTCAACGTGATGTAGGCATAAGCATTAGTGAATGGCTCAGATTTGTTGAGAGGATTTTCATTGTCCTTGGTCTTCTTATTCTGACAGGGTATCGAACAGTGATAGTATTGAGTGCAATGCCAAGAGCGGCTGACGAGGTATATTACGGGAAATATTTTGATTCGGGCTCTGACACGTATTGATTCAGTTTTTGTTTGTTTTACAGCAAATCAACCTCAATATGTTACTTAATGCTGACAAGATAGGTTCGTATGAATAAAATATGTATAATCAGTTTGTAGATCAGGTTTCATTGATATTTTTGCAAAGAGAGTTTTGGTCGAGTGTTAAATGTATTGCTGGAAAGTTTTTTTTTCAAAAATGTATCGCTGGCATTTTTAAAATAAAATCTATTTTTACACATTCATATTGCTTTGACACCAGTTTGAGGAGGTTAACTATTTGCCCATAGCTGGGACCCTATCAGGTACTATCACAATAGATCAGGATTAACCTGGGAACAACAGCAATTAAGAGGTGGTTCCGCGCTCCTCAAAACCTCCTGATCAGAAGCCTTGCTGCTGGATGTAGTTTATCGTCATACCCAGGACAATGAGTGATTTGTTAGTTAATATGTTGAAATATTGATTTATTTCTATTCATTATTATAATTTCTATCATGGCATTTAAAATGAATTGCTTTTAACATATTAATCGTTTTTTATTTTCCTTCGGCAACAAAATAATAAACATTTTCGTAAAACAAAAACAACAATGACAATCACAATGACAGCCAGCAACAATACAAAAGCCAAAATGTCCAGCATAAAATACTGATACAATGGGATATCCTGACAATAAGACCTGAGAAAACTACCGCCATATTTGATGACGTCATTTACTATACGCGCTCCTCTTTCAGATGGATGTTCTGGTCGAGATTTGAAAATATCACTCGCCTGTTGGATATTCATTTTGTATTTCGGATTCTCGATAACGTCCTTGATATTTGCCACAAGTTCTTCCACCGTGTAATTATATAAATCCATCGAGAGTCCATATCCTTTGTCCACAATTCTTCTAGCGTTGTGAAACTGATCCGTGGATACCGGAAAGCCTAACATCGGAACTGCGTGATACAAACTTTCAAATTGTCCTCCATTGCCACAGTGAGTGATGAACAGTTTTGTTTTCGAGTGTCCGAGTAAGTCGTTTTGTGGAATCCATTTCGTCAAAAATACATTAGGCGAAGAATATTTTATATCCGACCATCTCCAGACGACATCGTATTTGATTTGCTTAAAGGTTTCTCCCATTTTCTCAAGATGTTCTCTTGGAAGTATCTTTAACAAAGAGCCATATGAAACAACAATTATTCCTTTCTTAGAAGAATTAACAAATTTAAGCAAATCTCCTTCAAGTCCTTCGGCAGGTTGCGTTCCCATCCCACCTAAATATTCCACATTTGGCAGTGCTGGAAATGCGTAATCTATCAAGACATCAGATTCTACGATATGCAACTCTGCTTTACGAAGAAGTTCATCAAAAGGGATATCGGGTTTGTTCGGTGCATAATGTTTCACGCTTTTCGCCGGGGCACCTAAAGGGGAAATGATGTAATTTAGTAAATGCATAAAACTATTTTGCAATCTTTCCATAAAGGACATGCGTTCGGAATATCGTGTTACCACAAACGGAAAAGTGGCAAAGTTCCATGGTGTTCGATGAACTGACGGTACATTTCCGGCCCCAATAAATATGAATGGAATCGATAGTTTGTAAGGAATTATTGCCAAACAATTGCTCATGAACGCGCTATCTACAACGACCAAAGTGGCGTTAAATGACTTCAAATATTTAAACCATTTTTGGTCGAGCAACAAATCATCACACATTTCCCGAACGAGATTCTTCACATCAAACAGTGTATAGTTGCTCTTTCCAGAGAAAAGACTTATAGAAACATCGGTGAATTCAGCTAATTTGATGATATCAGGCATGTGTACAAAATGGACTCCATCTAATGCTTTAAACATTTTGGACAGATTTTGAGAAACAGGGAAGTAGGAGTTATGTCCCCTTTTATAAAGTTCTTTCGCCATTGAAGTCATCGGGTGTATGTGACTGAAATATGGAAGGCCGAGAAATAGAATGTTGTCACTTTCGATTGGCTCGGCGATGAGCAGGAAAAATATCGCGGACAAAACGATGTAGATTGGCTTCATCTTCATCCCTTTCCACAGAGTCCTGAAATTTGGTAAAGAAAGTAATTTAAAATTTGATATTTTAAAACAGCACAAAGCAAAAGGAAGAAAGAAATAAAGTAAGTAAGAAAGGAAAAAAGAAAGAAATAAACTAAAGAGAAAGAAAGAAAGAAAGAAATAAACTAAGAGAAAGAAAGAAAGAAAGAAAGAAAGAAAGAGAAAGAAAAAGAAAGAAAGAAAGAAAGAGAAAGTAAAAGAAAGAAAGAAAGAAAGAAAGAGAAAGAAAGAAAGAGAAAGAGAAAGAAAGAAAGAGAAAGAAAGAAATAGAGAGAGAGAAAAGGTGGAAGGGTGTCTTCCCACTTCTGAAAGGATAAAAATCAATTTCTGTTATAATTAAACAATCCATGCCTGTTTTATTCTATTTTTTTAGTAAATAAAATATATCCTTTAAATCCAAATAAAGGAGTCTATTTCTATATATTTACTTACCTAATGGACAGAAATTTTTCCAGAGTTACTCTTACTTCCAATTCAGCAGATTTCATCATCGAATACAACATCTCAGATAAGAGGAAAAGCTTTTTATTGGATGTATTTGGATGCAATATTTTGAATTTCATCAAACTGTTTCTTAATACTTTGAATCATATTGAATATATACAGCTACTAGTTATGGAATTTACTACCCCTCTTAATCTCAAACCAGGTAATTGCATATACATCAATAAAAAAAAAATTAATATTGGCCAAGCTCGTCATAGTTCTGAAGCGGATATACCTCTGGTCCACAAACAAATTAACCTAGTTGTTAAAAATTAACCATCTTGTATTATATAATGATCAACTATTCCAGGCAGAAAATGTAGATTATTTTTAAGCATTTCACCCCAAGCAAGGCTGGAAGCCAGTATCACGCAAAAGGTTACAAAGGATTTGGAGCGAGATAAGATAGGAATGATAGAGGAGAGGATGAGAAGGATAGTGGATAGATCAAGGAAACTGGAGATGTCGATTGACATTACGTTTGAATAGTTGGAGATTATAGCTATCAGGGAAACAAAAATAGGAAAGGGAGTTCCACAGACGGGAGGTGCGAGATATGAAGCTACTGGAGTAGAAGAGACGGCTACATTTAACAGTTTCAACAGTGAAAGGGTGAGAGCGGGATGCCAGCCTCGTAGAACGCCTGAATTTTCGAAGTCTGGGAACCAGCGAAAGCAGTTCATCGGAGCAATTACCATGAAAGTATTTGTAAAAAAGACAGAGAGGCGACGGCACGTCTGTGAGAGAGCGACTGCAGACGAGATGCCAATTATATTGCATATCCGTCTCTGGATCTTATCAAGAACCCCGAGACAAACAGAAGGGGCTCCAGACCATATATGGCAGCAATACTCCATGCAAGGGCGAACGGTTGATTTGTAGATTTGAAGGATCGATTCCGGGGAGAAAAATTTCCTGGCGTGGCACAGGGAGCCAACTTTCATTGCGGTGGACGAAGCAATAAATTTATCTTTGGAAATTCCTAAGGTATATTCCAAAAGAAGCCTTTGGATTTTACTTAGAAGTCCCATTTTCACTAGAGGTGCCAGATTATCAAGAAGGACACTGATTTTCATGAATTCTATTTGTGGCAAATCATGATAGTCCCTTTCAAACAATTTGCCTTGTGGGTATGTAAAATAAGTCTGGTTTCTTGTACCATCAACATATTTAAAAACAGCTCTCAATGGTAGCACATTCTCATATAAGGGACAGCCAGTTATATATAATTTTCGATAGAGCTTCCCAATTGCAAGGCCTGACTTATATCCAGTATTTGTTTTTGTGTTGTCCATAAGAACAGTCTTAAGGCTGTCTATACTATCAAATTCTTCCAAAACACTAAAAGCTTCTTCTGTTAGTACAAAACTAGTGGCACCTGTAGTTGTAACTAATCTAAGAGTCAGGTATTTTCCAGTCTCAGTTCCTGTCTCTTGAGTAAATATTAAATGGTGTTCTTGCCTACTTTCTTCTTTTAGTTTAATGTCCTCATTTCCCCTATAAATTCTTTATACAACAAAGTATCTTATTAATCTTGTCATTATCTCCTAAACAGACAAGGTTTTTAATATCTTCAGCGTGTCTTTCATGCTTAATTACTTTTATTTTAGCCTTTTGTCTAGTTTTGATTTATCAATTATGTTTTAAAAATTAAATCCTGTGTTAAGAAGACCCAGAGCCTTTAAATGCAAGCGAGAGGCATTAGCAAGGGATGTTTCAAGGCTAGAGGAAACACTTCTATTATTGCGTTTTTCTTCGGCCATTTTAATAAAATATTTTTGAAAAAGTATTACTCTAGGAAATAATAAATGAAATTACCGTCAATTTATATTTTACTTAAAAAATGTGCAATTAATCTTTATTACCTTATATTTCTTAAAAGCTTCCAATGTAAATAGAAACAGGCTGATATAACGGTGTAAAGCCAAATAATCACCAAGGAAATTTAAATCCGGTTTATTAAAAATATAAAAAGTGAAACCAATATACTTTGCCTTTTAGTTTTTTTTCCCCCGAAATAAATTAAGGCATGCTTATGATTTTATGAATGGTTTTATTCCTTTAATTCATTTTGGAAAGATTAAATAAACTATAATAATAATAATAATAATAATAATAATTTGACTGTTACCTAGGTACCTTCATTAATTCGCTGGAAAAAAAAAATCTGTATAGCATGATGAAAAAGGCCCCTAACTTAAAAACAGTTTTATCGTCAAAATATTTATTATTAAGAGAAAATAACCATGTAATTTTTTATTATTTTAATATTGTTTTTAATCCTTTCTTGGATGTTTGGAATTTTAATTAAAAATCTTTTTTTTTTCGTCAATGGTCGCCTTAATATTTGATATTGGTATTATTTTTTCAGTAAAAATGAATTGATTTGGAGATTCTTGCAAAAATCAAATAATTGCCCCGCTTAACATGTTCAAAGCTAGGGTTAACCGTTATCTTCCACTCCTATATAAACAAATGGCCTCCAAAATGGACCCTCTACCACGAGTGGACCCGGGCCTTATAGAGGGTGAACCCCACCGTTTGAAGAAAAAAAAATGATGAAAGACTACTAAAAAGGGACGCTTAACAGCGAATTTAGCAAAAAAAAAGAAAAAATCGATTCCAATCAAAATAATTACTGTTTGAAATACACTGTATTTTGGGAGTACTAGAACAGTAAATGTAATCATTTAGCTTTCACGTGAAGCTAAAATAAAATCTTTAAAGATTTTTTTTTTTTTTTTAAAGTCATTTTAATCCTGGAGATATCAAGAATTGATACAGGTCGCTTTCTTAGCGTAACCTGTGATTTGAATACATCGATGTTGCTTTTTTAACTACACGTAAATTTATTTTAAAGTAAAATTTACAAAGCATGTTATTTCTTATAATTATGTTTACTATTTTTACATAGTTATCTTTTCCATCATTTTAAAGAAATATTCAGCATCAGTTTTAAATTGATTTATATTTACTCTACTTCTTAGCATGGAATATTCCGGCTTCTTTATTTCGGTTAACATCGCAATTTCCGAGATGTTAGATTGTAACTAAATTTCCTCAAATAGAATAGAGATTTTAACGTAAAATATTTTGTGTATAGTGATATCTTTCCTCAACTGTCTAGACTTGTCCAGTCGTCTGGTTTAAAAATCGACCTACCCTAATACATAAACAAATGCATAAATACGTATAACCTACTTTTTGAATTTTAAACGATACAATTAAGCATTTAAACAACAAATATTCCGTACTAACTTTCAAAAGTAAAAATACAAATGTTTAAAAAAAAAAAAAAAAAAAACTGTTTATATCACTTTAAAAAAAACAAAATTATATACATACCAGAAAAGTGGTTTGCTTAAAAACTTGTCAGGTCAGGCTAAAATAAAATATAAAATCGCATTTAAACTGTACACTTGCACGGGACTTCTGTTCGTTCACTCGAAAAAAAAAAAAATATTGCTGAAAGAAGTTAATGCAGGCAGATTTTTCGTATAATAATCTTCACACCCAAATAGGTGATATCATTCAGATTGCTTACAATTATACTTATCTCACTTTTTCGTTATAATCAAACCTTTTCCAACTAATTTTACGAATCAAGTTTTGCAATCTATGTACATTATTTAATGTTGTGTAATAAAATCTAACCTAACAAAATAAGAAAAAAGTATGTTAGTCACTTTCGCAGTCTAATGCACATGAACCGGTTAGAGAGTCTTCCTGTTGGATTTATTTCATGCAATATCAATTTTAACATACTTCATTAAAAAGTCAATCTGTGGAGATTAAAAAAAATATGTATAGATATTTCCTATCTCCAGACTTTAGGGACACACTTTAATTGTCTTTATGAAACCTAGTCAATAGTTCACAAATATTGACAAGAATAGAAGAAAAGACAGTAGTTTGATCTGTCTTAACACTATAACAAAAAACTGTTGCTTTTCTCAAAAAAAAAAAAAATACTGGGACGCCATGATGAAGCGGGGAGTTATAAATAGCCGGCGTTTTAAATATTATAGGCAATAAATATCTATAATAACTTGTGGAAGTGCTATTCGACTTCGTGCCTCTAACAGATTTCGAATGACGGTGAACTGCAATAAACAAAACGAAGATTTGATTCGAAAATGAATCGCCAACGATTATTGAAGCATGTAGGTACAAAGATGCAAATGTGTAGAGAACGATCAATCTCAAGTGAATATTTACTTGCAAAGAGAGAAAGATGTGGCACAAGGCCCGAGTCCGAGTTTTATGTGGGTTTTCCGAGCCCGTAGGCTCGACCAAAAATGCCAGTAGAAACAGTAAAAACAGAATCAGGTTGGAGCCTCGTCCGGGTTCCTCTCTGCCCAAAGGCAGAAAGTTCGACCGTCTTGCTGGAACAGATTCCAGCAAGTCTCGGTCAATCTCAAGTCAGCCTGACATTGAGTGAGGGTGACCAATATCCACTTCGTTAACCTGGCTAAGAAACGTTATTTATTCGTACAAAAGTACAAAGTGTGGCACAAGGCCTAAAAGGGGGTTGGGGAAGGACGGTCTTCTTCTGTCTTAATTCTAAACTTAGCTAGTCACAGACACGGACCCAAAAATACCAACAATATTCCTATGACTAAAACAACACATTCACTCCTACCTTTCTTACTGCGTCCACCTTAATGCCTCAAATTCTCTATGAAATCCTAAATAGTCCTCATATGTACATTTCAAAGTCTGTGGGGGAAGGGGAAAAACAACAATTTAAAAACCCCAATGATTATTTACAATATGATTTAATACTATTTACATAAAACAAAACAAAATAGGGTTAGTAATAAAAAAAAACCACAGTGCCTAAATGTGGCGGGAACATCAGTTGACTGGACGAAATAATTGCGGGATTATAACATTATAAAAAAACAAACATGCCCAGAAACACGTCATAACTCGGTGGTTGGGAGATATATAAAAAAAAAAAAATGATCATATCCTTTCCGGAAGTGTGGTCATAAAATTCACACGTGACCGGAACTGATTTTTGGTATCTTTTTGCATTATGGGAAAAGGAAATTATTTGTTATTTTATTATTGTTTTACTTATTAGTTTAATATCATTCTTCCACAAACAACCATATAAATATTTGGAGCTACAGATATACCAGTGAAAATTTCATGGTTTCCCTATTTTTACGTGTTATCAACCTCTTTGCAGGTTATTTAAAGCCAGAAATATTATTACATTGCAAGAATTTCGAGGGAGATAATAATGTTTTACTCATAAAGCTCTACTAATTAACACGTAGTTGAAGAAGAGGTGGATGAATATTTTTATCAACTGTATTTACGCATAGCTGAATATAACGACCCCAACTGGAATTGGATCTTGACTCTCCGATTTTCAATTCTAATCAGTTATCCATTAAACCAAATGTATATCCATGTTTACAGCACCTGGTATTCCCAAACGGTCATTGATCTAGATACTGACTCGGGTCAACGTTGCTTAACTTCGGTTATCATACGACAACCGTTTTTTCAATGTGATATGAACGTAAACTACACGAGGTGAAGGGTTAAAGAATAATAGGAAGAGACACGTTTTATGGGGATACTGGGGAAGATAACGATTAAAACTTTCTTGAAACAGTTAAGATTGCAGCGCTCGAGAAAGCATCCTCTTGGGATTCAGTTCCCAAAAAAAAGAAGCTGCTCGTGTGGAATTTACATCTCACAAATGGACATACGAAGGGAATGAGAGTTATTCGCTACAAATGTGCATTGTATGGTGGATCTTTGCCCGTGAAGAATAGAACTGGAGGGACCAAGGAATGTCGTTGATGTGAAGACTTTAGGTTTTTTGTGCATAAAATCTTACATTATGCATTTTCGAAGAACGACCCCCTGAAATATTCACGGTTTTCCTATTTTAATTTTCTGATGAATCTTAATTCTTCAGTTAATGATTGAATAAGCTCATGGCGAGTTCTATGGCGATAAAATATACTTAGAAATTTCGCTATCGCATCGCTAAATATTTGAGCTTAACAACTTTAACGAGATATTGCAATAAGTATAAGAGTGTACAAATGAAAAGATTTGAAATTGATAACTTTTTACATCACGCTGAAACAGGAGATTTTGGTTCGGTGTCATATTATCGAAATGTCTTCACAGATGCTCCAGAGCAACCTTAGCTTTTATGACTAATCATAATCTGTTGAACAGTCTTTTGAACAGGAGTAGAGGTTTATCCCTTATTTCCTGCTTAGGATTGGGTTTCCGGTTCATTCTAAAGTCTGCTTCAGCTCTGTACTCCTAACCTTTGTTTTCCCTACGCTAATATAGCTCCACACATTAAACCTCTACCTTGAGTGGCTCTTGGGCTTTGTATTGGGTGAAAATTATTAATTAAAAATAAATAAATAATAATCTACCTTGAATCATTATGAAATTTTGGATTCCCATATTCACGCGAGTCTGCAAACAATTATTATTAGCAGAAAGGCCCGTGACAATTTCAGGTTTTCCTATCTTAATATGCTGATGAATCTTACTTCTTAAATTAATCGTTGAATAAGCTCACGTCGAGTTCTGTAAGAATAAAATATCCGTAGAAATCCCGCTATCGCATCGTTAAATATTTGAGATTAACAACTTTAACATGGCTACTAGGTCTCATTGTGTTTTACTGTTGAAATAGGTAGATACTTACTTGCTCAGTTCCGGCCAGAGAGACTTTCTCGCCTTGAAAGGGTTTATAATACATAATCAATAATAATCTTAATTTCTATTTTAATCGTTTCCTTTCTGACAATTCTCTCCTCTGAAACTCTTTTCCGCTTTCTTGAGTCCCCGCAACCGACGATCTTCGAAAATTTAAATGCAACATCAATCGCCATTTCTTTCTTCCTGAACCCCATTCTTTTATTGTCCTTTCCCCCCCCCCTAAAATCTTTTTCATTTTCTTCCCTTGCCAAAAACCACTTGCATCATCGCCTTGCTTGGGGTAAAATGATTAAAACATTATAAATGACAATATAATAAAATACTCGTCGATGAATCAACCTCAAGGTAAGAGGCATAAATCATCTAAAAATATTGACCCTAAAGAAAAGAAAATTGGTTAAAAGCTCCGCCTTAGAATTGTCTGATGCTCCTGTTAGATATTTCGAGATTCTCGACAAAATCCATGGAAGGGTCTGCAATGTTATAGGTCCTGACCTGGCATCTCGATTTCAGTCGGTTTCTTACCAACGTGATTTTTTTCCCGCAGAAGGTTGGTATTTCTTTTCTGCGCTAGACCAGTTGGGGGTGGGGGAAGAAGATGAGGATTCATACTTTTCCCAATGGTATTAGCAAGTAAATGAATGTAATGGATTTGTCTAGAATTCGAACTCGGCTTTCTGAATTCTCAATCCGAGCCGCTATCCATTACTCCACCGTGCCTCCAAGCAACTATGAATCATCTAAAAATATTGACCCTAAAGAAATGAAAGCTCCATCTTAGAATTGTTCTATGATTTCTTGCCGGCTCTCTATGGATGCGCCTGTAACAATATACATCCGACTAGCAATTACCCGACTTTCCTATTTGAAATTTTTTGATCAATTTTAATTCTTCTTAATGATTGAATAAGCTCATGGCGAGTTCTATGACGATAAAATATACTTAGAAATTTCGCTATTGCATCGTTAAATATCTGAGCTTAACAACTTTAAGAAGATATTGCAATAACTATAAGGGAGTAGAAATGAAACGAGTTGAAATTGATAACTTTTTACATCACGCTGAAACAGGAGATTTTGGTGTGGTGTCATATTATCGAAATGTCTTCACATATGCTCCAGAGCAACCTTAGCTTTCATGACTCATCGTGATCTGTTGAACAGTCTTTTGAACAGGAACAGAAGTTTATTCATTATTTTCTGTTTAGGATTGGGTTTCCGGTTCCTTCTAAAATCTGCCTTAGCTTTATACCCCTACCCTTTGTTTTTCCTTAGCTAATATAACTCCACACATTAACCCTTTACCTTGAGTGGCTCTAAGGCCTTGTACTGGGTGAAAGTTATTGAAAAAATAAATAATAATCTACCTTGAATCATTACGTAATTCGTGGCCAGTGTAAAGAAATTCAAGAGAAATAATTTATTGCAAGATAACACCTGCCCCAAGTCATTTCACACAAGATATTTACTGATACTTGGTGCTTCATTTCAACAAGAGGAAGAAAGATTAACACCATTGGCTGTTTTAAATAAATGCACAAGTTTACATTCATTTTTTGATAAAAAAAAAGATTGACTGGATTCTTACGGTTTATCAACCCATTACAGTTTATTTAAAGCCAAGAAATATTGTAAGATTTTTTTTCTAAAATAATTAGGATTTACTTATACAATTTCTACTTATTAACCCATATATGGGGGGCGGATAAAAGGCAGATTCATGCATTTCACAATGTCTTTGCGATTAAGCGAATATAACAAATCCAACGAATTGGAACTCCGATGAAACATTCCGAGCCATTATTCATTACACAACTAGGACATTCAAGCTTGACAGCAGCTGATATTCCCAAGCGGTTACCCATATAGCTACTAACAGGCTCAACATTGCTTAACGTGATTTCACCAAAAGTCAACAAAAAATATTTCCTCATTGTAAATAAGGCTGAATCAAAATATTTTTTGACATGAGGAATTATCATAATCATGTAGTGATTTGTTTGGATGAGTATCCTCATCTTGGTACTTTTGTCAAAACATTCTTCGATCAAGGTGTTTAGTGTCCATTCTTCATTTAAGATTTCTTCATTAGTCATCACTTGGCTGAAAATATTTATCTGCAGATTCTTCATGTAAGTTTTAGAACAATTTAATCTTTAGCAACAATTTAATCTTTTTTTTTTTTTCAAATTTACTTTTTCCAACCAGGGTAGGGAAGGTGGCAACCCATAATTTCCAGGGTTTCTAGCCATTTCTTTTATTTTTCTATTGATTAGACATCATTAATTCGAAATCACGAAGTAGAAAATTAAAACAAATATTTTGAGTTTTAGAAATATTCTGAGACGGCAATGTTGGAAAAATAATGTTTAATTAATTTTCGTTGTCTTTTATAGTTCCCAGACGTTTTATAAATTTATGAACAAAATGCGTTTTCATTGTTATTTATTTACAAAATGATAAATAAAAACTATTAAATTTTAGTTTGTGTACATATTTTTTTTATAAATATTTTATATTCTCATAAATTGGTTAATACAAACGCTTGTTTTCGTATCTATTTCATTAAAAATGGTAAATACAAAATCTTTATAAAATGGTAAATAATAAATATAGCATTGTAATTTGTTCAAATATTTTTTTAAATATTTTACATTCTCATGAATTAGTTAATAAAAATACTTGTTTTCGCATCTGTTTCGTTAAAAATGTTAAATACAAAATCTTTATAAAATGGCAAATAATAAATATTGCATTATAGTTTATTCAAATATTTCTTTAAATATTTTACATTCTCATAAATTGGTTAATTAAAATGCTTGTTTTTGCATCTATTTCATTAAAAATGGTAAATACAAAATCTTTATAAAATGGTAAATAATAAATATTGCATCGTATTTTGTTCACATATTTTTTTTAAATATTTTACATTCTCATAAATTGGTTAATTAAAATGCCTGTTTTTGCATCTATTTCATTAAAATGGTAAATACAAAATCTTTATAAAATGGTAAATAATAAATATTGCATTGTAATTTGTTCAAATATTTTTTAAATATTTTACATTCTCGTGAATTGTTTAATAAAAATGCTTGTTTTCGCATCTGTTTCATTAAAAATGTTAAATACAAATATTTTTATAATCTTGTAAATATAGAATTAATTTTGTAAATAAATGATCTGGCAGTTAAACAGTGGGTAAAATCTTTGTTTTAGTGTTTTAAAACAAACTTTGTCGTAGTAGCAGTGTCAAAAGAAAAATCTTTGACAGAAAGTTGTTTCGCCGTTTCGAATGTTAAACTTTACAAATATTTTAATAAAGTGCAAAACGATTTATGGCACTTAGTAGGAAAATATTGATTTACAGGACATCTACACAGACGAAACTACCATTTACTCATGTCTCAATAGTAAGTCTGGCATTGCTGACAAAGTTAATCTGCCTGTTGCTCTCGAAAAAACATCCAATCTGTAGTTAACTCGGGCAGGAAAGGGCTTGCAAAATTTAATGCCTGCAAAACAAAACTGCCCTCATTTACCCACCACTGAGAAACCTCTCTGCCTCCTATCAGCATGGCTGATGCTCAACTTCACGAGAGCTTTTCTTTGCACCTTATGGTCTCATGTTTTCCACTGGCCTTAGTCAGTACTGGCACCGGTCAGCTGATGATTACCTGTTGACCGCTTCGTTCCTTCATCTGCTCTACCCATGCTGTATTCTTTGATCACAGTGTAGTGAAGATCGAATTTGCGTCCTTACTTGAGTGCTGAATCCAGTTGACGGAACCATGCTATAAAAAACACAAATTACGAAGAAGGGGATTGGATAAATTTTTAGCGGGTCTAAAGTTAATATTTAACGCTTTGTATGCAGAAATGTGTGTATATGTGTACGCATATGTGTGTGTGTGTTGACTTCGCCGGCTGACGAAAGGAATTATTTCCCCAGCTGAGACAAGACACATTTTACACATGTGTTAGAGGTCATGAAGCCATTCTAAATGTATATTATTCTCTATTTGTTAGAAATAAATCTCTACTCAGAATTAAAACAACTTTAATTTTAAAGACATTTCTTTTTCGTTATATGGAAACGGCTAATATTGCCATTATCGTTAAAGATAAGGAGAACAGATATTACACTTTGATCTTATCCCGATGGCCATAGAATAAAAACAAGCATTACTCAAATAGCCCTGACTGCTCGGTCAATGAATCTCGAATGTTTCCATATTAGGAAACGGCTTGTATTACCACTACCATTTGATATGTGACAATTTTTTAAATTCTATTTGTATCCCAATTTCAAAGTTTGCATACATGAATTGTGTAACATCTCAGATAATTTATCAGGCAATTGAGATGGAATAGTATTTATATATCCGAAAAAGTTAGTTATAAATTAAACAGTTTACTGATGAAAGATATCTTTAAAATTAAAGTTGTTTTAATTCTGAATAGAGATTTATTTCTAACGAACAGGGAATAAAATAATTTTATAATGTCTTCATGACCTCTAACTGATGTGTAAAATGTGTCTTGTCTGGGGAAATAATTCTTTCCGTCGGGCGTCGAATAACTTATTTTATCTATCGCACCCTGTATATGTCATGTATGGTACCACACTAGTTTAGAAATATCTAAAATGTTAGGCGTATACAACCGCTTTTTCAGATAAATGGTTAAAATGGCTTCGACAGAATAAAGCATTGAGGTCTTAGAGTGGACGTTTAACCTTGTGGACTGTCGCTGCAGAATCACAGAACTGTATCAAATAACGGAAGCCACATCTCTTGAGGACTATCACCAACAGCAACAACTAAAATGGCTAGCACATGTAATTCGAGGAGGAAATGATGACGTGATCAAGACGTTGACGTTCCACATTACATCAAACAAAAGATTAGGAAGGAAACTCCCACTGTAAGAGCGATAGCAGATATTGGAATTAAAAATCCCATGTTTCTGAAAAAAAAAACATCTTAAAAGAAATATTTTATAAATTTCAACTGAAAGTGTGCTCGGTCAATGAACGCCAAATGTTTCCTTATATGGAAACGGCTAATATTACCATTACCATTAAAGATAAAAGAGACATGGCCAGGGAATAAAAACAAGCGTAACTCGAATAGCACTGACTGTTCGGTCAATGGATCTCGAATGTTTCCATATTAGGAAACGGCTAGTATTACCATTTGATATGCGACAGTTTTTAAATTCTAACTTCATTACAACTTCAAAGCTTGCATATTTGAATTGTGAAACATCTCTCATAATTTATCAGGCGATTGAGATGGGATAGTATTTATATATCAGAAAAAGGTGGTTATAAATTAAACAGTTTACTGATGAAAAACATTCGGCATTCACTGACCAAGCACAAAGACATAAAGATATTTTAAATGTATTTTATTTTCTATTCGTTAAAACTGTATAATTTATAGCCAAATTTTTTCGGATATAAAAATACTATCCCAACTCAATCACCTGATAAATTATCAGAGATGTTTCACAATTCACGTATGCAAACTTTGAAACTGGGATAAAAATAGAATTTAAAAACTGTCACATATTAAATGGTAATGTTAATACAAGCCGTTTCCCAACATGGAAACATTCGAGATTCATTGACCGAGCAGTCAGTGCTATTGGAGTAATGCTTGTCTTTATTCCATGGTCATCGGGATAGGATCAAAGTGTGATAAGTTCTCCTTATCTTTAACGATAATGGTAATATCAACCGTTTCCATATAAGGAAATATTCGGCGTTCATTGACCGTGCACACTTTCAGTTGAAATTTATAAAATATTTCTCTTAATTTTTTTTTCTAGAAACATGGACTTTTTAAGTTCAATATCTGCTATCGATCTTACAGTAGGAGTTAATTTGCAAACCTTTTGTTTGATGTAATGTGGAACGTCAACGATTTAATCATGTGCTAGACATTTTATTTGTAGCTGGTTGTGAACGTCCTCAAGTGATGTGGCTTTGATTATTTTGTGCAGCAACGGTCCACTAGATTCAACGCCCTCTCTAAGAACTCTATGCTTTATTTGGTCGGGGCAATGTTTAACCATTACTCTGAGGAAGCGACTGTATTTTGAACGAGTGTGACACCATACATGACATATACAGGGTGCGATGGATAAATTGTCATCTAAATTACGCAAAAATGAAAATAACGCTGACATCTCATTATAACAGATATATTTATTAAAATGACACGAAAATATCTTGAAATAGTAAAAAAAATTATTGAATAAAATCATTATTCAACAACATCTAGACAACTTCGGAATCTCATGCAACTCTTCTTGATAGTCTCTTTGTTTAGGTTGGTGAATGCTGCCATAATCCTTAGCTTTAAATCTTATTTGGTGTCAAAAGTTTTTGTCGGTCTCAATCTCAAATACACGCCCACGTAGTAATCAAGGTGATTGCAGTCTGGGGAGTTAGGTGGCCAATTGTAAGGGGTGATGTGGTCACAGAAATTATCTCATATCCGTGATTGGGTTCTCCTTCGTGTGTGGCATGGTGCTGAGTCCTGATCTTTCAGTTGTCACCCTCTTGACCCAGGGAAGCACTACCTCGTCAATTTACTTGATGTAGTCCTCCGCATTTGTAGCTGGTGGTACCCGTCCTTAAGTGATGTCGTTTTGGTCATTTTGTACAGTTCTATGTTTGTGCAGCAACAGTCTACTAGATTGAAAGCCCTCTCTAAGGAACTTTTAATTTTTAATTTTTAACCATTGGTCTGAGAAAGCGGCTGTAGACGCGTAACATTTTAGACATGAATGAGTGTGACACCATACATGACATTTACAGGGTGCGATGGATAAATTGTCGTCTAAATGACGCAGAAATGAAAATAACATTGATATCTCGCTACAACAGATATATTTACTAAACTTACACAAAAATATCTTGAAATACGAAAGAATAACTTTATTGAATTAAATCGTCTTTCAACCACATCCCCCAGACAACTTCGGAATCTCATGCAACTCTTCTTGATAGTCTCTTTTTTTACGTTGGTAAATGCTACCATAAACCTTACCTTCAAATTTTATTTGGTGTTAAAAAGTGTTGTTGCTCTCTCGCTCAAATGCACCCCGTCGACATAGTAGTCAAGGGGGGGTGCAGTCTGATGTGGTAACAGAAATTATCTGGTATCCATCACTGGGTTCTCTTGCTTGTGTGCCATGGTGCTGAATCTTGGTGCCAGATATAGGTTCTTCCAACAGCCACTCTCTTGATCCAGGAAGGTCCTACCTCATCAAGTTACTTGATGTAGGCCACCTTGCTGAGTCTGAAGCCCTGTGGGAAATAAATGGCGACATAACGTCGCTATCACAAGCGATCGCATCAAAAACCTTCGTAATCACTTTTAAACTCATTCAACTCTTTCCAAATCCTCTGCACTCTCCTCGGATTGACACCTAAACACTCTGAAATGTTCGTACTGGAGCTTCCAGCGCGAATGCTAAACACTACGACATGCCGTTTCTAAATTTCTGGATGTGTGTGTGTCATAGTGCTCATTTTCCCACAGACGGTGCTTAACTGACCCTGCTATAATGTGCATTCGGCAAAATCAAAAACAAACACGCATGCGCGAAATTACAAATATAAGATGGCGATAATTTAAACATCGCAAACTTTCTATGAACGTTTCAATCTAACACGAGTATTTAGGCTAATCTTTTGGTTTTGACGCAATGAGTGTTGGTGGGCGAATAGGTTTTCGAAATGTGACGTAGTCTGGTTTTCTCAAATAAAACGCTTGTTCCAAAAGTTAAAACTTCAAGGTTTTCTGAACCGAAAAAAAACACACAAAGGATTCAATTCTGATTTTTTGGCAATGTTTAACCTTCGGGCCTGAAAAAAAAATGAAAAAGAAAACGATGTGTCAATCGGACGGTTATTAGCTGGACACAACTATTATTGTATAGCTTTTTGATTCCTTCGGTAATATTTATTTACAAGATTATGAAAAATATGTGAACCAAGTAATATACGGGATGTATTATTTACCATTTTATAAAGAAAAAATTCCGAAGGGAAAGCATTCTATTCAAATATTTACGAAAAAAAATCAACATTATAAAAATATGCAAACTAATTACTATGCAATAATTATTATCTACCATTTTATAAACATCGATGAAAACAAGATTTTTTGCATGCAGTCTAATAAATAATCTTTAATATCATTCTTGTCTATTGTCAAGATTAAAGAAAATATATAAAACTACTTTCATATGTTTAGATCTTATTAGAATTCTAATCATCACTTTTTAAAAATAATAGATATTGTATAGGGAGTGAAAACAGTATGCAGTAATAGCGGTGTCAAGGGAATTACTGTTCCTTTGACACACTTTTTTCTTCTTTTTTTTTCGAGCCTAAAGGTTAAATATTGCCGGGTTTTTGTTTGTGTTTTTTTTTTTTTTTTTTTTACAAAATGTTTATATCAAAAACAGATAAAGAAAATAACACTAATGTAACAAAAAACCATAAATCGCTAACTTAAAGGTAATAAATTTGTAATATTTGGCAGAAATTAACCTCGCAGCATGTGTATCTGTTGAAATTTATAAAATTTATTATTTACCTTTTATAAAGATTAGTTATTTACCATTTTATAAAGGAAAAAATTCTGAAAAGAAAATATTTTATTCAAATATTTACGATAAAAATTACAAAATTATAAAACTATGCAAACTAATTACTATGTACACTATTTACATGATTTGGACTATTGTCCTCATCTTTGTCGCCATATTTATTACAAAGTTTCGGCCGTTGTACGCTCCAGCCTTCTTCGAGTGATTGGAATATCGAACTGAACCCTTTATTTCGCTGACTGGAGTAGACTGTTCTAGTTCCACGTGCCATGTTTAATGGATGTCAGTTATCTCCTGTTAATTCCCCTCTCCAAGTTCTCCACTGCCTTAAGCGGATATTGAACTGACACTCTTTGGATCCTGTCACTGGATCTAACCAACGCCTTTATCCACTGTGTCATGTGTCCTTGAGAAATGTTGTAATAAATATGGCGACAAAGATGAGGACAATAGTCCGAATAATATAAATAGTGTACATAACACCTCATCTCAGAAATATAGACAGAAACGTTGTAATATGGCGACAAAGATGGGGACAATAGTACGAATAATATAAATAGTGTACATAATACCTCATATCAGAAATATACACTAACTACTATGCAATAATTATTATCTATCATTTTATAAACATCGATGAAAAAAATTTTTTTGCATGCAGTCTAATAAATACTGTTTAATATCATTGTTGTCTGTTGTCAAGAATAAAGCAAATATATAAATCCACTTTCATCCATTTAGATTTTATTAAAATTCTAATCATCACTTTTGAAAATAATAAATATTGCATAGGGAGTAAAAAGAATATACAATAATAGCGGTGTCAAGGAAATAACTGTCCTTTTGACATAGCCAAGTTAAACATTACCGATTTTAGATTTCCAAAATGGTTATATCAAGGACAGCTAAAGAATAATATCTCATGACTGTAACAAATAACCATAAATAAATATATGATATTAATGTAACAAATCACCATAAATCGATAACTTAAAGGTAATACGTTTGAAATATTTGGCAGACATTAACCTAGCAGTCTTTGCTACTTTGAGGTGAAACTTATAAAATATCTCACTTCATTTTTTTTTTCAAATCCACTTTCAGCTATCGTTCTTCCTAGCCTTTTGTTTGAAGTAGTCTGGAATGTAAACCTAATTCTAGTCTTTCTCCAGTTAACAAACTCTCTATCGATAAAACACGTACTAAACAGCATATCAAAATAATTGACACTATAAACTCCTTATTTAAATTTCTGTTTTATTGTTTAGAATTCATTGAAGTTAGTATATTTTCTTTATTTTTGTTTTAATTCAACAACAAAATGATAAACATTTCCTTCGAATAATAATTACAAGCGAATCGGAAGCACAACAGACAACTTTATGAAATTAAAAATATCTCAAATAAATGTTTAATAGATGCGCATACCTTGATAGCAAACGACCAGAGAATCTCAACCGGATTTGATAATGTAATCTTCAAAGCGGACACCTCTTTACAGATGAATGCTTTGGTTAAGACTGGAAAATATTGAACGATATGAAGCAAGAGAAACTAAGAAAAGATAATTCTATATCAAATTTTGTTTTGAGATTTTCATATTTCCCAAGGTAATCATGGCAACGAACGACAGAGTCGATGCCACATTACCTTGTCAGCAACAACAAAAAACGACGTCAACAGATTCAATCAAATTCTGTTATTTCTTTCGGTTTAAAAACAGACGACGTTTGAACAGTTAACTGATTGATATATTTGGTTTTGTTTATTTTGTTTTGCGGCATATCGACATCTCAGTGGGTTATTTAATGCTGATAAAATTTTTAGGAGACGTTTGTATGAATTATAATATCTATTTCTTCTTCGTAAGAAATCATTTTGTAGATCAGTTTTCATTGTAAAGAAGCTTTTTTTTTGTCCAGTGTTAAATGTATTTCTGGCAATTTTTTTTTCAAAAATGTATTGCTGGTATTTTAATATAAAATCTATTTCTATACTTTCCTAGAGTTTAGAACTCACTTTAGGAGGTTACCTATTTTCTCATGAGACCCTAACAGCTGCCCCCATCCTGTTTCAAATGCACCTGGAAACAACATCAATTAAGAGGTGGTTCCACTCTCCTCAAAACTTTCTGATCAAAGGCCTTGCTGCTGGATGTAGTTTATCGTCATACCCGGGATGACGATTGATTTGTTAGTTAATAGAATGAAATACTGATTTATGTCTCGTCAGTATGCAATTTTTTGTCACGACATTTACAGTGTCTTTAACATATTAATCTTTTTTTATTTTCATTCGACAGCAATATAATAAACATTTTCGCAAAATAAAAACAACAGTAGCAATCACAATGAGAGCCGACAGCAGTACAAAGGCCAAAATGTCCAGCATAAAATATTGATACAATGGCATATCCTGACAATAAGACCTGAGAAAACTACCGCCATATTTGATGACGTCATCTACTATACGCGCTCCTCTCTCGGATGGATGTTCTGGTCGAGATTTGAAAATATCACTCGCCTGTTGGATATTTCTTTTTGTATTTCGGATTCTCGATAATTCCCCTGATATTTGCCACAAGTTCTTCCACCGTGTAATTATATAAATCCATCGAGAGTCCATATCCTTTGTCCACAATTCTTCTAGCGTTGTGGAACTGGTCCCCAAATACCGGAAAGCCTAACATCGGAACTGCGTGATACAAACTTTCAAACTGCCCTCCATTGCCACAGTGAGTGATGAACAGTTTCGTTTTCGAGTGTCCGAGTAAGTCGTTTTGTGGAATCCAATTCGTCATAAATACATTAGGCGAAGAATATTTTGTATCCGACCATCTCCAGACGACATCGTATTTGATTTGTTTAAAGGCTTCTTCCATTTTATGGAAATGTTCTTCGGGCAGCGAAGTTAACACTGAACCAAAAGAAGCCAAAATTATTCCATTCTTTGAAGAATTAACAAATTTAAGCAAATCTCCTTGAAGTGGTTCTGCGATTTGCGCTCCCATCCCACCTAAATATTCCACATTTGGCAGTGCTGGAAATGCGTAATCTATCAAGACATCACTTTCTACGATATGCAACTCTGCTTTCAGTAGAAGTTCTTCAAAAGAGATATCGGATTTTTTCGGTGCATAATATTTCACACTTTTCGCCGGGGCACCCAAAGGGTCAGTGATGTAATTTAGTAAATGCATAAAACTATTTTGCAATCTTTCCATAAAGGACATGCGTTCGGAATATCGTGTTACCACAAACGGAAAAGCGGCGAAGTTCCATGGTGTTCGATGTACTGACGGTATATTTACGGCCCCAATAAATATGAATGGAATCGATAGTTTATAAGGAATTATTATTAAACAGTTGCTCATGAACGTGCTATCTACAACGACCAAAGTGGCGTTAAATGTCTTCAAATAGTTAAACCATTTTTGGTCGAACAGTAAATCATCACACATTTCCCAAACGAGCTTCTTCATATCAAACAGTGTGTAGTTACTGTTTCCAGAGTAAAGACTTATAGAAACATCGGTGAATTCAGCTAATTTGATGATATCAGGCATGTGTACAAAATGGACTCCATCTAATGCTTTAAACATTTTGGACAGATTTTGAGAAACAGGGAAGTAGGAGTTATGTCCCCTTTTATAAAGTTCTTTCGCCATAAAAGTCATCGGGTGTATGTGACTGAAATATGGAAGGCTGAGAAATAGAATGTTGTCACTTTCGATTGGTTTGGCGATGAGCAGGAAAAATATCGCAGACAAAACGATGTAGATTGGTTTCATCTTCATCACTTTCCACAGCAGCCCTGAAAATTGGTAAAGAAAATAATTTAAAAGTTGATATTTTAAAACATCACAAAGCAAAAGAAAGAAGAAAAAGAAAGAAATACGCTAAGAAATAATAGTAGAAAGAAATAAATAAACAAAGAATGATAAATAGAAAGAAAGAAAGAAAGAAAGAATGTGACACATAGAGAGAAATAAATAATGAACGAAAGAAAGGAAGTAGGAAAGAAGACGAGAAAGAAAGAAGGTAAGAAAGAAAAAGAAAGGAAGAGGGATATGAAGAAAGAAAGTAAGAAGGAAAGAAAGAGGTTAAGAAAGAAAGATAAAGATTGAAAGAAAGAAAAAAGATAGAAAAAGAAATAAAGAAGCATTTCGTTTCCACATTTGGCGAAATAGAATAAATCACGTACAGATCTGTTTATCTGGATTTAAATGAGAGAATTCTATTTGTGACAAATCATGATAGTCCCTTTCATACAATTTGCCGCGTGGGCCTGTAAAAGCAGTCGAGCTCCTCCTGTATCATCAACATATTTAAAAACAGCTCTGAATGGTAACTTATTCTGATGTCATGAACACCCAGATGTATGTAATTTTCGATGGAGTATCTTCTCAGGAGCAGTTACAAGGCCTGCCATACATACAGTATTTGTATTTGTGTTGCCCATAAGAACAGCCTTAAGGCTGTCTATACTATCAAATTCTTCCAAAACACTAAAAGCTTATTCTGCTAGAACAACACCAGTGGCCCCTGTAGTTGGAACTAATCTATGAGTCAGATATTTTCCAATCTCAGTTCCTGCCTCTTGAGTAAATGTTAAATGGTGTTCTTGGCCCCTTTCTTTTTTATTTAATGTGGCCATCTGTTTTAAAAATAGAATTGGCCCTTCTGTGTGTTTGTGTGTGTGTGTTTGTGTGTGTGTGTGTGTGTGTGTGTATAACGAATGCAATGCAATTTTCGACGGATTTTGGTCTAATTTAACATGCACATGCTAAGTGGGAAAATAAGACCGACTTTGCATTTCCCAACTTCTATCGATAAATGGAAATAATCGATTTTTTCATGCTTCTACGGCAGTTTTCATGTAGTTTGCGGCCATTTTCTACTGGCCAGAGTTTATAACTGGCTGCCACGAATAATTGTTTGTGAGAACAAACAGCTGACTGACACGAATGTCAACTAGCATGCTAGCATGCAAAAAAAAATAATTTCGTCACAAGAAATTAAATCTGCATGGCACTTTAAATTGGCTTTCCGCTTGTTAAACTCAACGTTTTCTGATTCCGCAGAACTGGGTTGGGTGTGAAAAAAATTGAACATTCTTTTTTTTCTTTTATTCCATTTACGAGTCCTTTTTTAAAGCTTCGTTTTATGTTCATTTTTTTAGTTCTTTTTTGTAACAGATTTAATGTTTAGTATAGAGCTTAGAAAAAATAACATTTGTCAACACGGCAAAGGTCCTTTTAAAACAAGGAAGGGCAAAATATTTCAAGTGATAGCAATTGCTGTATGAGTCGTACGATTTTGAATCAAACACAGGCAACGCCGGGTCATGCTGCTAGTCTTTTATTAATCTTGAAATCAACTTCTAAACAAATTTCACCCAGTTATTGGCATTCATCATCTCATGACACCCCGAATAAAATAGTTTAGATGACTATTATTTTCGAAAAAATATCTCAGCTTTTCCTAAACATGCGTTCGGGGTTTATTTTTGGGCTGAGCAGGCGTGTGAAAGGAAAATTTATTTCAAAATCAGGTCTTAACCGTCAAACATTTTGTTTCCTTTTGTGTCTGAAATTTTTCCATTGGTGGGAATATATCCCCCAAATGGACATGTTTGGTTAATAAAATTTTGTTAACATTCTCTGTGTTGAAAAATTTGCATTGCTAAAGAACAATTAGCGATCACCGAACCAAGAGAGGAGAAAATGGGACTATCCGCAAAGTGAGGCTATGCAACATAGGCTCAATTTCATTTTCCATGAAAAAAAGAATGATTTCTACAACACAATTGGAAAAAAGTAGCTGTTTGAACTGATTCAACATGATTAAGGAATTGAAATGAAAAAAAAAAACAAGGTAATTGAGATAAAAAACCTAAAAAATTCTCAAACTAATAAAGAAAAAAAAATAAAATCCTAAAGACACTTTTAATATCGAATTTAATGAAACAAATGTTTTTGTTTTGTCTTTTTTACAAAAGTTTATTTTTGAATCTATTGTATTTTATGTTCCTGCCCTTTTATTTTGCATGCCTGGCTTTTCCCAGCTAAAAGCCAACTCGTTTGAACAAAAATAAAATATGTTTTCTGGATTTTGTGTTTCTATGTTCCTTTAAGTTGACATTTTTGAGACTGTGATTTTGATACATTGTCATGTTTTATGTTTAGAATTATTTTGTTTTTATTTTGACTAAGAAAATATTAGAAAGTTCAAATTAGTTAGAGAGTGTTGAATTCTTTTTTTTTTTTTTCATTTTAAAACAAACAATTTTACTTTCATAGAAATAAATATTGTTTTCATTAAAAAAAATAAAGTATAATTTACATGGTTTGGGATTTTTCAAATGTTTTATAGTATGTGTCCTGCAAAAGATAGGTTAACATTAAACTATGATTTTTAAACCTTGTGCAAAAATCTATTTGGAATTTTTGCCCGTTCATTTTTCTAAATCCTAAAGTTTTAAGGTTATGTTGATTTTGATTAGCACGTTTTTATGTTTGTATGTCTGGCAGTATGTTGAGCACTTGAAGTCCTGAATTCGCAAAGGTGAACGCAATGGAAAATTGTTTTGAAAAAAAAAAGACTGACGGCATTTTGTGATGGGGCATTCCCACAGTGATTTCCTTTGATTTCTGTGTACTATTAATTAAGTTGAAATTTCTGTGACTATGATTTTGCGAGCATTCAAATGTTTTATATTTAGAATTATTTTGTTAAGTGTAATTAACTGACAAATGATTGTTTTGCTCATTTTTGTAGCAGTAAATCGAATTCTTTTTTTTTTTTATTTAAGAACCGAGTGTGTGTTCTTTTGCTTTCATTGGTTGAATAATTAAGTAGTTAATGGGGGAAATCTTATAAGTTAGATTTTGTGGAAAAATTACGTTAATTAATTTGCATAGTTTTGGATTTCAGAATGTGTTTGGGTCCGTATCCTGGGAGGTGGGAAATTATCACACCTGGCTATGTAGATAAGAAATCCGGACAATATTTGGGTAGAATTCGAGCTGTACGCTATGAAGTATCTATCTATCTATCTATCTATCTATCTATCTATCTATCTATCTATCTATCTCATGTTGTCTGTCTGTGTGTCTGTCGTGGGCGTTGTTACCTCGCCCAGACCGCATTTCTTACCCGATTTCGATGCGGTTTTCAACACAAGTTTGCAAATGGCTGCTGTAAGGACATGATGGAGCCCAATTTTTGAGTTCGGAATCAGGTTCCGAAAAAATCGATAATCGAAAAAATCGATAATCGAAAAAATTCTGCTTACAGAAGGAATGATCGCATTTCAAACAAATTTGACACCCTCTTAGAGTCTACCATTAGAAGTGTTGTCCCGAAGTTTCATGACCACGGACCCCTAAACAGCGCGGAAAATCGATAAAACCCAAAAACCGATACGCCCAG
This sequence comes from Acanthosepion pharaonis, assembly GCA_903632075.3. Taxonomy (NCBI): domain Eukaryota; kingdom Metazoa; phylum Mollusca; class Cephalopoda; order Sepiida; family Sepiidae; genus Acanthosepion; species Acanthosepion pharaonis. Next base: position 152,362 of record CAHIKZ030002788.1, on the reverse strand, counting down.
ATTGCGTCTGAACCGCATGTCGGTTTTTAGCGAAAACCGAGCGGATTTATGAAGAGGCCATTGGGAGTCATCATGTGAAGTTTCAACTCTGAGCACCCCACCAACAAAGGGCAAATCGACAATCGGTCAACCCTTAAAAATGTTTTTTCCGTTTTTTTAAAGCTGATCGTATTGTGTTTATTTTGTTTAGTTCTTTTTTCGTAACAGATTTAATGTTTACTATAGAGCTTAGAAAAAGTTGGCAGTGTGATATAGGCAAGAAGTAAGGCATGTAACAACATCAGCACGGCAAAGGGCACTCCTCTAAAGGCAAGGAAGGGCAAAAAAGTGATAGCGATTGCTGTATTAGTCGTACTATTTTTGAATCAAGCACGGGCAACGCCGGGTCATGCTGCTAGTTCAGTATAGAAAGAATATACTCTAAGATCGCCATGGACTTTTTGTTTTAGTTTGACGACCAAAAGGAATTGATCAGCTGGCTTGTGGAATGCCAAGGTCAAGGTAGACGACTAAGGCCTTGCAACCACGGTAAAACCAGTAATGGATTAGTTAGAGGGTGCTGAGCAGGTGCGATTGTTTTCCCCGTGGGGGCAGCGAAGGGCAGAAGGAATTGAAGTTATGCGAGTTGAGTTTTGGCACACAGAGGCAGATGGTTAATAATAGTAATTATAAAAATTAATGATGGTAAATTTGCGGAGATTTGTTCGTGTAAATCTGGTAATACGCAAATAACAAAGTAACTAATTGGTTGTGGTTGAATAAACAGGGTGATAATGGACCGTGTATGCTGTGTCACTATGAGTAGGATATAACTGCAGATCATGGTATATTTAAAGTGTAAAATTTATGAGGCAAGAACGTGGCTCAGTCATGGAATTGATTGGCGCTGTGGATTTGAACGTTTGGCATTTATTGTGTGATCTTTGGAACAATATTTTTCTGTGAAGTGTATGTACATTTCACGTAATCTCATGTGAAGAGCAAATGAATATTGGATTGAAGAGGTTGTGCCTGCTGACCTGGGTGGAGGTTACATGGGAGAGGTCAATGTTCACTGACGCGTTGACATTGTTTCATGGAAGCTAGTGACTAAGAATGGACGAAGGACTTTTCGGTATTCTGTTTTTTTTTTTTTCTTTCTTTTTTTTCATTTTTTTTTTTTTTTGTTTAAAAATAAAATCTGTGAGGCGTTAAAAAATAGTCAGCGGTTTTTTTGTTTTGTTTCTTTTTTATTTAAAAAATATCTATGAGGCGTGAAAAATAGCGTTATTTTTTATTTTTATTTTTTTGTTTTGGTTTATTTTTTTGTTTAAATATATATCTGTGAGGCGTGAAAAATAGTCAGCGTTTTTTTTTTGGGGGGGGGGTATGTTCATTCTTTTTCCAGTGGTATATAGGCATACCGGAGGGCTCATGTGTCCGAGGCTCAATGAAGAAAAAAAGGTAAGGATCACGCCTTACAGGCAGGGAAGTGTAGAGAGGATTTTAGAGTATTATAATTGAAATAAAATTCATAAATTATTTCTTTTAATGATTAGATAAGGTATGTTAAAGTTTGGCAGACTATTATTTTTCGGGAGAATTGTATCTCAGCTGCTACTTCCAGAGGTTGACCTTCAGGATCAAATACAAGCCATTATATGGAATTGCAGAGCCAACTTTGGAAAGGAGATTGGAGAAAGTTTTCAGTGAGTCGAGTCTTAACCGTCAAACAATGTAGGCGTGTTTTCTTTCGTGTCTGAAACGGCTCCCCAGTGGGGAGAGGACGACCCCTATTGGAGAGATAGATCATGTCAACACGAACGTTAATAAAATAGTTAAGTTATGTCTCCAAAAATATGATTGAGAGATGACTGGTTTCGGGGAACAGCTGCACACAGCAGTACCTCCATCATTGACCTAAACAGCGGGAATCTGTAATAATATCAATGTCAGCGAAACCAACTTATTTTTAGGTTGATCTTCTGGATCAAATACAAGCCATAATATGTAAGTCGATTTTGATTGGCTCAGCCAACGTGGGAAAGGCGATAGGAGAAAGTTTTCAGTCAGTTTAGTGTTAACCGTTAAACAATGTAGACGTGGTTTTTTCATGTCTGAAACGGCTCCCCATTGAAGAGGAACGACCCCCGCTGGAAATGATAGAATATGTCGATATGAACGTTAATAAAATATCTAAGTCAAAATTCCTTGTGTTGTAGTTTTTTTTTAATTTCTGAACTCAAAACAACGACAGAAGAATGCAACAAAGATAGCGACATGGAAATAGATTAACTATATCTAGGCCAGAACCGTATAATACTTTTGCAGATCATGGAGTCCGCCTGCAGCGACCCTGTGAATTCTCTGTGGTTGAACGACTCGGATTATAATCCCTTGTCCGCCAACGTACCACATAAACCAAATACCGTAAGTAATGAACCAGAAGAAATGAAAATTGATGACTGTTACAATTTTTGGATACATTATGTAACTAATGAGCTAGCCCAAATGACTTGACTCACTTTATAATCCACCAATAGAAGATTAACCAATCAGAAGACGTAAAATATTCAATCCGTCGTGTATAAAGGCGGCCATTTTGTTTACTCTATCCGAATGTCCAGTGCCAGCTTGTCAGGCGAAGAGGAACAGAAGAAAGAACTACGCTCTGCTTACTTTACCGGGATATCCACTGCCAACCTGAACTACGCTTCCCTACTGTCTTCGAAATATTCACTGCTAACCTATGGATTCTATACTCAAAGACAACCGTCATCATGAACAACAATGACACCGCAGATTCAGTCCGTCATTTAAGTGTCAATACGTGATATAAATAAATTCGAGAGGTCACGCCAACAAACAACCGTCCACAAGCCCAATACAAAAGAATATTGGAAAACACCAATATCGGACGACACCAGCCCCAAGTCAATGCCCACGTTGGAAGACGTGAGCACCTCGAACTCTATCTCCACAAATGCAAGGACAATCGCACACATATTCTGGGACAAATAGAAATAAAGTAATTGAGAATTACTAATATTGCTGTTGTTATTTAAAAAAAAAACGTTTAGACATATATTAATCTAGGAAAAAATAATATAATAATAATTAATTAAACTACACTGTCAATTCATATTTTACTTAAAAATTGTAAATTAATATCTTTTTTTTTACCTTATATTTCTTAAATATAAGGTAAAGAAAAGATATTAGTTTCCTATGTAAATAAAAACATCGCAGACGCTGATGTAACGGTGTAAAGTAAAATAATCAGCAACGAAATTAAAATCCGGTCTATTAAAAATAAAAAGTGAAACTGGTCTATTTTTTTTTAAATTTTCTTCCAAATAAACCATCGCTTAAAATAAATTAGGACAGGTTTATGATTTATAAATGGTTTTACTGAATTCATTGTGAGATAATTTCTTTTGGAAGGAAAAATAAACTAAAAATAAGTACCTCGATTAATTCGCCGATAAAAACGGCATAACGTGATGAAAAAAAGCCTCAAACTTGATAAAAACAAACGTTTTATGATCAGAATGTTTCTAATTATTAAGAGGGATGACCTAGGTATTTTTAATATCTTATTAATTTTTTTAAAATTCTTTCTGGCATGTTCGAAATTTTGGTTAAAAATCTTCTTTTAATTTTGAATCAACGGTCGGTAAATTATTGGTATTTTAGCGCCTTTTATCGATAAGATATCACGTGGATTTGGGCATTTTTGCAAAAATCAAATAATTTTCAAATTTTAATGAATTACACTGGCAAGAAAAAAATGACTAAAAAGAGGTGATAACGAAAATATTTTGTGTGTGGCTTTATGACATCATGCAGCAAATATCTAGACTTTTCCCAGCGTCTGGTTTAAAAATCAACCTATCATAAGAAATACATACATACATAAATACATACATACATACATGTTAAATATATGTAATTTTATTTTTTTTTATTTTAAGAGAGAGAGAGAGAGAGAGTTACGCATTTAAACATGAAAAATCCCTTCATAACTTTTATAAAGTAATAACATAGAAATGTTTAAAAATGTTCATATCACTTTGAAAAACAATACATACATGTTAAATATTTGTAATTATATTTTTTTAATTTTAAGACGGTGTGAGAGAGAGAGAGAGAGAGAGAGAGTTAAGCATTTAAACAAGAAAAATAACTTCATAAATTTTATAAAGTAATAACATAGAAATGTTTAAAAAATATTCATATCACTTTGGAAAACAAAACTGATTATATACATACCAGAAAAGTGGTTTACTTAAAAACTCTTGTCACGTCCTTCGAAAAGGAAAATGACTTCGAGAAGATTATAAAATCGTACTTAAAGAAGGCAATCCAGATAGATTTGTCGTATAAAGATTTCTACAACCAAATGGTTGATGTCCTTTAGATTTTAATTTTTTGTTATAATCAAACTTCTTTTCAAACCATGAATATGAATGAACTTTTGTAATCTACGTAACTTATTCAACGCATTGAAATAAAATCCAGCATATCAAAATAACAAGAAAAAAGTATGTTACTCATCACTGCAGTCTGATACACATTAACCGATAAGCGTTTCACTGTTGAATGATTGTCACGTGATATCAATGTCTTATACAGGGTATCCCCAAAGACTAAGTTACATTGGCAAAAATGCATATTTTCAAGAAATATAATTTTCAACGTTATATTGAATTGGAATATTAACAAATAACATCTTCAATGTACTTTGTGATGTCAAGGTCGATACGCTTTGCTATTTTCACGTGAACTCGATGCAATAACTTCAAATTGCCGCCACTTTTAACACATTCACTCTCCATGCGTTAATGCATCTGTGGTTTTCATTGAGTACGCTTTCGCTTTTAGCATACCTCTAGTAAAAAAAAAAATCTTATTTCGACAAAACCATGTTTAATCTGTGCAGGTGAATAAAACATAGAAATTTAATGTGTTCAAATTTTAGGGACACCCTTTAGTTGTTTTTAGGAAACCCGGTCACTAGTTCATGAATCCTGACAAGAATAGAGGAAAAAGCAGTTCTCGTACTATAACCGAAGTTAAGCAATGTTGACCCGAGTCAGTATCTAGATCGATGACCGTTTGAGATACCAGGTGCTATAAACTTGGATGTATGTTTGGTGTTATGGATAACTGAATATCGGAGAGCCGTATTCCAATTCCAGTCGGGTTCATTATATTTACTTACGCGTAAATACACTTGAGAGAGATATCTACACCCTAAGGAAAAAAAAACTATTGGTATCCTAAAGTACTGATGGAACAACATGTGGGAGATATAAATATCTCCAGTTTTAAATATTATGGACAATAATTATCTATAATAAGGTGTTATCCGACTTCGCACCGCTAACAGATTTTGAATATCGGTGGACTGCAATAAACAAAAGGAAGACCTTGATTAGAAAATTATGATTATTGACCCACGTAGGTACAAAGATGCGAATATGTAGAGCAAGGGCCGGCAACCTACAGCTCAAAATTATCCGGCCCGCGAGCCTGATTACCAATGACTCTATTTTTAACATGAGAGACGAAGCTTTCGAATTAGACTATCTGCCACTTATCTTTCATGCGACTTATTTTACCAAGTTGCGTTGCCTACATTTAATGTCAAATAATGGATACATATTTGTTATGATCCTTGGCTATATTAAAAGATAACAGAAGCGAAAGGAACGTTAAAGTGAAAGAGGCCAGGGAGAGACTGACATGCGAGGTAGCAGAAATCTAAAGACAGTTAAACATACGCGCATTATACATACATGCCTCATGAATGCGTGGATGATACCGCATGTGTACGTACGTAAGTGTATATGTTTGCAACTATTTGTACTCGTATGTATGGGTATATGTGCTTCGTTTTTGTTTGATGTGTGTGTGTGTGTGATTCGTTTGTAGAACAATTTTCAATAACAGTTTCAAACCTACACGTCATAATTTCATCCATTTCACTTCGGTTGATTTTTTCACTTTGAAGTATTTTGACGTTCCTTGAGAAAAAGTAATTTTTGTTAGGTGTTTTTTTTTTTTTTTTTTTTAAAATTTCTTTTGTTTTTTCTGATTTCTCAATGTTTATTTTCATTATGGTTTTAAATATTTAGGTTGACAGGGGTCTGCATATGTAATTTTCCTTAATTTTTCATTAATGGCCTTCGTCCGGCCCGCGACTAGTCATTATAACACGATCCGGCCCGCGGGGTCGAATGAGTTGCCGACCCCTGGTGTAGAGAATGGTTAATCTTAAGACAGCCTGATATTGAGTTAAGCTGGCCGAATTTCTCCTTCGTTGTTACTGCTACCAAACGCATCAGATCTCAATGGTTGGGAGATGAAAAAATGTCCTTTCTGGAATTGAGGTAATAAAATTCGTAACTGACCGGAAACCCTTTTTCGTTTCCTTTTTTTCTTTTGCATTATGGGAAAATTATTTTTTTATTTTTTATTATTATTTTATTCATTAGTCTATTTTCATTCTCCCATAAACTAGCATGTAAATATTTGGAGATACATAATCTAACGTACGTATGTTATACTGCACTAAAAATACCCGTGAAAATTTTACGATTTCCCTATTCTAATTATTAAGGTTTATCAACCTTCTTACAGGTTATTTAAAGCCAGAAATATTTTTTACACTGTAAGAATTTCGGGGAGATAATAACGTTTTACACATAAAGTCCTACTAATTAACCCATAGCTCGAGGAGTAGAGGTGGATTTATATATCTCTCAAATGTATTTACGCATAACGGAATATAACGGACCCGACTGGAATTGGATCTTGGCTCTCCGATTTTCAATTCTAATCAGTTATCCATTAAACCAAATGTATATCCAAGTTTACAGCACCTGGTATTCCCAAACGGTCATTGATCTAGATACTGACTCAGGTCAACGTTGCTTAACTTCGGCTACCGTACAAGAGCCGGTTTTTCAACTTGATATCACCGTAACCTACACCAGTTAACGGGATGAAATAATTGCGGGATTATAACATTATAAAAAACAAGCCCAGAAACACGCACTCGTTTTGACAGCATGGCTAAGAAACTCGTCAGAACTCGGTGGTTGGGAGGTAAAAAACAAAAAACGATCATATCCTTTCCGGAAGTGTGGTCATAAAATTCACATGTGACCGGAACTGATTTTTAGTATCTTTTTGCATTATGGGAAAAGGAAATTATTTATTGTTTTATTATTGTTTTACGTATTAGTTTAATATCATTCTTGCACAAACAACCATATAAATATTTGGAGCTATAGATATACCAGTGAAAATTTCATGTTTTCCCTATTTTTACGTGTTATCAACCTCTTTTCAGGTTATTTAAAGCCAGAAATATTATTACATTGCAAGAATTTCGAGGGAGATAATAATGTTTTACTCATAAAGCTCTACTAATTAACACGTAGTTGAAGAAGAGGTGGATGCATATTTTTATCAACTGTATTTACGCATAGCTGAATATAACGACCCCAACTGGAATTGGATCTTGGCTCTCTGATTTTCAATTCCAATCAGTTATCCATTAAACCAAATGTATATCCATGTTTACAGCACCTGGTATTCCCAAACGATCATTGATCTAGATACTGACTCGGGTCAACGTTGCTTAACTTCGGTTATCATACGACAACCGGTTTTTCAATGTGATATGAACGTAAACTACACGAGGTGAAGACGCATTTTATGGGGATATTGGGAAAGATAATGAATAAAACTAGCTTGAAACGGTTGAGATTGCAGCGCTCGGGAAAGCATCCTCTTGGGATTCGGTTCCCAAAAATAGCGGTTCGTGGAAAGAAGCTGCTCAAGTGGAACTTACATCTCACCAATGGAAATACGAAGGGAATGAGAGTCATTCGTTACAATGTGCATTGTATGGTGGATCTTTGCCCGTGAAGAATAGAACTGGTGAGACTAAGGAATGTAGTTGGTCTGAAGACTTTCCATGGGAATAGCAACAGAGCAGTGAGTGGCTTGAGATGCTTCGTCTGTAGGAAAAAGGATTGCGGGGTTACATGTTAGTTGAGTTCGTACGTCTGTATATATCATTGTTTGCGTGCATGATTAGAAGAAACAGGAGTCTGTATCGATTGGTGTATAATCTGATGTGAATTTGTGTGGAAGTTACCATTTAACTTTGTCTTGAACAGGTTAAGATTGTAATGATCGGGAAAGCATCCTTTTGGCAGTCGATTCCAAAAGTAGCGGTTTGTAGGAACAAGCTGCTCGAGTGGAACTTACATCTCACCAATGGAAATACGAAGGGAATGTGAATCATTCGTTACAATGTACGTTGTAAGATGGATCTTTGCTGTGAAGAATAGAACAGGTGAGACTAAGGAATGTAGTTGGTCTGAAAACTAGGCGTTTTTTATGCCTAAAACCTTATATTATGATTTTTCTAGAAAGACCCGTGAAATATTAACGGTTTTCTTTGAATTTTCTGATGAATCTTATTTCTTACGTTACTGATTGAATAAGCTCATGGCGAATTCTACGACAATAAAATATTCTTAAATATTCCCCTATTGCATCGTTAAGTAGTTGGGCCTAACAACTTTAACAAAATATTGCAATAACAATAAAGAGATACAAATGAAAAATATTTGAAATTCGTAACTTTTTCAGTTGCGTTCAAACAAACATTAAACACATCGCCCCTTCCTTCCTTTATTTTCTCACTGAAACCAAGTGGTGTCTCTGCATGTCTTTTCCTTCTTTCTACGCGATCTAAAAGGAATAGTCCAAAATTTATGAGGTACCATCAGAGCGTAACATACGTACTTGCTAATTCTTCATGTGTTAATAATGACAATGGTCACATTTAAGTAAGTTTATGTCAACAGAAGACTTATAGAAGTTGCTACATTCTGGGTTATGTTGGTGTAATTAAAACATATTAAAACGTGTTAGATTACATGATGTAAAAATGTATTCTTTTATTATTATGATTGTTTGGCAGTTTTATACCTTATTATATAGTCGGCTTTACACTTCAGTCTACAAGGAGAATTGGTTTTGGTTAGGTGTGCCTTTAAATCTGTATCCATATGGAAGGTGGTTTTTTAAAAAAATAAGCACATCCATGGCTAACAAGTATTATATGGCCCCTCATGTCACATAAAAAGCTAAATTCTACAGGCCGATGTAATATAAACAAAAAGATGGATAATGGCCGCTTAGAAAATTGCTAATCTAGAAGGGAGGTAACTTTAAAAAAATGATTCTTAAAACGTAATTTAACAACCGACAATTGCTTTGAATTTATCAGACGATATTTCAATTCCAAAGACATGTTTTCAACACTAAAATGAATATATTTGCACATTTTTTTAGTTTTTGTTACTAATTCCCGAATTATAATCGCACATCTCCCCGATTCTCCATTTTCGACTCTCCGTGCTTTCATTCCCTTATACCATACTAATGGGTTTAGTAAGGATCTTGTTTTCCTTTTTCTGTGGTGGGTAAGGCTCCCAATGTATGTCGGGGGATCTGTTACCTCCACCCCACTGAAGGCGGTCTAGGTTTGTCTAGGGTTGAGATTCGTCAACATACATGGCTATTCTTGACCGAATGTGTTCGCAATCGGATGGGAATGGCAAATTCTGGAAGGAAGACGTCTGTATGAACTTCTTATTCTTCTCAAGTGTGCACTTGTACGAAGAGGGGGGCTCCCCGTTTACCCTAAGGTGAGCGTTCCTTCTATCGTGAATGTCGGGTTGTTCTCATGTTCGTCTTACGGGCGACGCATGATCTCTCCGACGTCCAGGCGTTGTCCCGTAAGGTGTTATATCACGTGATATCCAGGGGTATGTTCAAGATGGTCTGATAGGCGAGCTCGGTCTAGTGAAGCAGGAGGCTCGCTACATATGGGTCGACAAATGACTTGGTTCTGTGGAGCTGGATAAATCGCCAGACTGCGTTCACTGCAATGAGTCGGTGGTGACACTGGATCAGGCTTTTTTCCACTGAAGGGTCGTTGGCCCCTTTGTGCAAGTTTATTGAAGACATCATGTTTTGCATGCTGCACGGAAAGTTCTTTATACTCGAGGCCAGTCCTGTTTGTATCAATGTGGTCCCGCCGTGACTAAGGCTGAGCGCTATGTGTTCTTTTGTTTACTAGGTGTTATGCGAGTCGTGATACGGACGAAGCGGCAAAATTCTATGGGGACGAGAAGATTACCTCTTCTTTAAGCATCAGGTTAAAGTCAATATTAAGACGGAAAGTTGACAACTCCCTCCATCAGAATTTGACGCAAGGTGGATGAGTCTTACGCGTCTGTGGTGAGTAAAACGAGCTGACTTAGAGTGGCATTTTGATGCCAATTAGGTATTAGAATATTGGAATACCTGGAGAGAACATTGGCAATACCGCCCAAAATAGGCTAGTTTAGGCTGGCCTTATCCTTAGTTTCTACCATCAATTTAAGTTACCTAGGGGACGTATGCTCATTGACCCCACCCCTTATTTTTGTCCCAACATTCTTTAGTTTAATTCAGCCACACCTAAGATGGCCAGAAATGTCGAAAAGATGTCTCTTTTCGTTTTTCGAGTGTGTTTTTTTGTATTTGTGTGTGTGTGCGTGTGTGTGTTTTCGATGAGTGTGTGCTTGTGTGAGTCCTTAGTCGACTGATGATTTGAATTATTAAATTCCTACATTAATTTCGTCCAGTTAATTGATGTTTCTGCCTCAATTGAGGATTGTGTGTGTGATGGGGGTCTTACTGACACTATTTTGTTTAGTTTCTGTACATATTGTAGATATTCTTTGGGATTTCACTTTTTTAAACTTGTTACTTTATTCCTCACTACCACAAACAAATTGTACATATGGGGATTATTTAGAACTTCATAGAGTCTCTGAGGTGGCTGTAGTAATAATGGTCAGTAAAAATGAGTTTTTTGTCTTGTTTTTGTTTTGTTTTTTGTGTAAGGAATATTATGGTATATTTGTGTTAGTGATTGTGACTGGCTAAGTTTAAGTATAAGACATGATATTTTTCCCACAATATATATTATGAGCCAAATAAAGTCTCATAAGCTTCTACTGAGAGTTGTTAGGATATAAAAAATGGTTCCTTTTTCACCATCAAAAAGAACGATGTTGTAGTCTGGGCTCCTTCAACAGAGCATTTCTTTACACTGGTAAGAAAATTTCGTGTGACGCGTCTCATCATATAAGGATTCATGTGACTAAATTTATTTTCTTTTATCTCGTAGGGTCGTAGGGGTAACATGTGTACTGCTGCACAGTAGACGTGGTCTTTCTTGGGGAAGATAGACTGACGGAGCCCAACTCTGTCCACACCGTTTTTGAATCCAGAGTTTTTCCTTTTCTTAGACCGGTTGCCACCCAAGATTATAGAACCCAGTCTGTCCTGCTATTTACCCGCAGCTGGGGTGGGAGAACAAGAGGATTCATAACTTTCCCGTAAGTAATGGATTCGACTGGAATTCGAACTCGACTCTCCGATTTCTCAATCCGAGCGACTATACATTACTCCACCGTGCCTCCCGTGATGTTTAAGTTGATGTAACTACACATGAGCATGAAGGAGAGGGGATGCTGAAATTTTAGTATCTTAACTTTTTTTTAATAATAATGTTTGTGTATATAGGCTAACCAATTTCCTATTTCATTTAGTTTTCTTTGCTTTATATTTCTAGCGTTTTTGTTATTATGTATCTAGCATTGTGATAATAGATCTTCACAAAAAAGGTGAGAAATTGTAAGCAAATTTACTGTGGATGTTCTAGCGATTAAAGCACTTTCTATACATTTCTAAACATGTTCTTCATTAAAGCCCTTCATATAGAAAATCGCCCTATCACATCGTTAATTATTTAAGCGTATTACTAGATCGGCTACTAGGTCATATTTTATGTGACCTAGTAGCCAATCGTTTTTATTGTTGAAATACCTGTATGCAACCGTAATTTCCATTCTAATAGTTTATTTTCTGGCATCTCTCATCTGAGGAACTCTCTGTCAATTTCCTGCTTGTCAACCACTTAAAATCTTCAATAATTTAAATGAAATTTCAATCGCCATCTTCTTTCTTCCTGAACCCTGTTCTTTTATTGTCTTGTATCCCCACTTTTCATTTTCTTTCGCTCGCCAAAACCACTTTCGTCATAGTGACATCATCGCCTTGCTTGGGGTGGAATGATTAAAGCAATATAGATGATAATATAATAAAATATTCAGCGGTGAAACAACCTCAAGTTAAGGACTATAAATCATGTAAAAATATTGACCCTAAAGGAAAGAAAATGGTTAAAAGCTCCGCCTTGGAATTGTCTGATGCTCCTGCTATATATCTCGAAATTCTCGACAAAATCCAAGGAAGGGTCTGCAATGATATAGGTCCGGACCTGGCATCACGACTTCAGTCTGTTTCTTACCAACGTGATTTTTTCCCCGCAGAATGTTGGTATTTCTTTTCTGCGATAGACCAGTTGGGGAAGAAGATTCATACTTTTCCCAATGGTATTAGCACGTAAATGAATGTAACGGATTTGTCTAGAATTCGAACTCTGCTTCCTGATTTCTCAATCCGAGCCGCTATCCATTACTCCACCGTGCCTCCAAGCGACTATGCATCATCTTAAAATATTGACCCTAAAGAAACGAAAATGCTTAAAAGCTCCACCTTAGAATTGTCCTATGATTTCTACCGGGCTTTCTATGGATGCGCCTGTAACAATGTACATCGGACTAGCAATACCTGTGGAAATTACACGGCTTTCCTATTTTAAATTTTTGATGAATTTTAATTCTTCAGTTAATAATTAAATAAGCTCATGGCGAGTTCTATGACGATAAAATGTACTTAGAAATTTCGCTATCGCATCGTTAAATATCTGAGCTTAACAACTTTAAGAAGATATTGCAATAACTATAAGGGAGTAGAAATGAAACGAGTTGAAACAGATAACTTTTTACATCACGCTGAAACAGGAGATTTTGGTGTGGTGTCATATTAGCGAAATGTCTTCACATATGCTCCAGAGCAACCTTTATGATTCATCATGATCTTTTGTTTGTACAACCCGCAATCTTGCGAGTAGCATAGATCAAACAAATATTATTTGAGTCTATTTTTATGGCGAGACTCTAAGATTTGACGAGAGTAACGCGAGTCTGCAAACAATTATTGTCAGCAGAAAAACCCGTGAAAATTTCAGGGTTTTCCTATTTTAATATGCTGATGAATCTTACTTCTTAAATTAATCATTGAATAAGCTTTACGTCGAGTTCTGTAACAATAAGATATCCATAGAAATTCGCATCGTTAAATATTTGAGCTTAACAACTTTAACATAATGTTACAATAACAATCATAAATAGGAATGCTGATTGTTATTTTAAGAAGTAAGGGGGTACAAATGGAAATATTCGAAACTGTCAACAGACGTTAGACACTTCATTACTTCTTTGTTTTTTCGTTAATTTTCTCACTGAAAACAAAGAGCATTTCTGACATTTCTTTTCCGGCTTTTCACGCGATCGAAACGGAAGAGTTTATTATTTATGAGGTGTTGGCGCGGCGTAATGGTCGTAATAACTAAGAAAACTAAGGGAAGGACAAGCAGAGTTATAATGAGAAAATTCATTGGAATTTCAAATATTAATCGTTTTTTATTTTCATTCGCCAGCAGAATGTTAAACATTTTCGTACAATAAGAATAAAAATGTAGATCCCAATGACAGCCGACAGCATTACAAAACCCAAAATATCGAGCATAAAATATTGATACAATGGCATATCCTGACAATAAGACCTGAGAAAACCACCGCCATGTTTGATGACGTCATCTACTATTCGCGCTCCTCTTTCAGATGGATGTTCTGGTCGAGATTTGAAAATATCACTCGCCTGTTGGATATTCTTTTTGTATTTCGGATTCTCGATAACTTTCTTGATGTTTGCAACAAGTTCTTCCACGGTGTAATTATATAAATCCATTGAGAGTCCATATCCTTTATACTCCATTCTTCTACAATTGTGGGGCTGGTCAGCAAAAACTGGGAAGCCTAACATCGGAACACCGTGATACAAACTTTCAAATTGTCCTCCATTGCCACAGTGAGTGATGAACAGCTCCGTTTTCGGGTGGCCGAGTAAGTCGTTTTGTGGAATCCATTCAGTCATAAACACATTAGGCGGCGAATAACTTGTATCTGACCACTTCCAGACGACATCGTATTTTATTTGCTTAAAGGCATCTCCCATTTTCTCGATATGTTCTCTTTGAAGTATCTTTACCAAAGAGCCATATGAAACAACAATGATTCCATTTTTTGAAGAATTAACAAACTTAAGCAAATCTCCTTCAAGTTGTTCTGCAGGCTGTGTCGCCATACCGCCTAGAAATTCGACATTTGGTAGAGCTGGTAATGCATAATCTATCAAAACATCATTTTCCACGATATACAGCTCTGCTTTACGTAGAAGTTTTTCAAAGGAGATATCTGGTTTGTTCGGTGCGTACATCTTGACACTTTTTGCCGGAGCACTCAGAGGAACAATTAGGTAATTTAATATATATGTACAAGTATTTTGTAATCTTTCCATGAATGACATACGTTCGGTATAAGTGGTAAACACATTCGGAAAAGTGGCGGAGACCCACGGAGTTCGATGAGCGTGTAGCATATTTATCGATCCAATGAATACGAATGGAGTTGATAGTTTGTAAGGAATTATTGTAAGACAATGGCTCATGAATATGCCGTCGAGAACAAACAAAGTTGCGTTGAATGACTTCAAATAATTAAACCACTTTTCGTCAAGCAGTAAATCATCGCATATTTCCCTCATCAGCTCTTGCACGTCCTGTAACGTAATTTTGCTATTTGGAAAAAATATATTTATTGCAATCTTATTGAATTCTTCCATTTTTATGATATCAGGCATGTATACAAAATGGACTCCATCTGCTGCTTTAAGCATTTTGGATAGTTTTTGTGGAACAGGGAAATAGGAGTTGTGTCCCTTTTTATAAAGTTCTTTCGCCATAAACGTCATTGGGTGTATGTGACTGAAATATGGAAAACTAAGGAATAGAATGTTGTCACTTTCGATTGGCTCGGCGATGAGCAGGAAAAATATCGCAGACAAAACGATGTAGATTGGTTTCATCTTCATCCCTTTCCCCATCAGTCCTGAAATTTGGTAAAGAAAATAATTTAAAATTTGATATTTTAGAATAGCACAAAGCAAAAGAAAGAAAGAAAGGGACCGAGACAGAGATAGAAAGAAAGAATGTAAGAAAGAAAGAAAGAAAGAAAGTAAGAAAGAAAGAATGAAAGAAAAGAATTTTAAAATTGGTATTTTAAAATAGCAAAAAACGAAAGAAAGTAAAAAAGAAAGTAATACGGTAAGAAATAAGGAAAGAAAGAATTAAAAAAAGAATTAAAGAAAGAATTAAAGAAAGAATTAAAGAAGAATTAAAGAATTAAAGAAAGAATTAAAGAATTAAAGAAAGAATTAAAGAATTCAAAGAAAGAATTAAAGAATTAAAGGAAGAATTAAAGAATTAAAGAAAGAATTAAAGAATTCAAAGAAAGAATTAAAGAATTAAAGGAAGAATTAAAGAATTCAAAGAAAGAATTAAAGAATTAAAGAATTAAAGAAAGAATTAAAGAATTCAAAGAAAGAATTAAAGGAAGAATTAAAGAATTAAAGAAAGAATTAAAGAATTCAAAGAAAGAATTAAAGAATTAAAGGAAGAATTAAAGAATTAAAGAATTCAAAGAAAGAATTAAAGAATTAAAGAATTAAAGAAAGAATTAAAGAATTCAAAGAAAGAATTAAAGGAAGAATTAAAGAATTAAAGAATTCAAAGAAAGAATTAAAGAATTAAAGAAAGAATTAAAGAATTAAAAGAAAAATTAAAAGAATTAAAGGAAGAATTAAAGAATTAAAGAATTCAAAGAAAGAATTAAAGAATTAAAGAAAGAATTAAAGAATTCAAAGAAAGAATTAAAGAATTAAAGGAAGAATTAAAGAATTAAAGAATTCAAAGAAAGAATTAAAGAATTAAAGGAAGAATTAAAGAATTCAAAGAAAGAATTAAAGAATTAAAAGAATTAAAAGAATTAAAGAATTAAAGAAAGAATTAAAGAAAAAGAATGAATTAAAGGAAGAATTAAAGAAAAAAAGAATTTAAAAAAAAGAAATTGAAAAAAGAGAATAATTTTAAATCTGATATTTTACAACAGCACAAAGCAAAAAAGAAATATTTTGCTTTATCATCTATCAGAATTGAATAACTTATGTACAGACGATAAAATGGATGTAATTTAACAAAAAAGAAATTGATATATGCACTAAGTCAAGAAATTTAAAAAACTGTGCGATTTTTTTAAAAAATCTTTTTCGTTGCTTTTGTTTAAAAACGAAGCCAAATTGCTATAAAAACTTAAATCACTTTTAAATACAAGTGCGACGGAAATTCCTCTAATATATACCTCCCAGAATTACCTCGAAAATATACCCCCAGAAATACCTCCAATATATACCTCCCAGAATTACCTCGAGAATATACCCGCCAGAAATACCTCCAATATATACCTCCCAGAATTACCTCGAAAATATACCCCCCAGAAATACCACCAATATATACCTCCCAGAATTACCTCGAAAATATACCCCCAGAAATACCTCCAATATATACCTCCCAGAATTACCTCGAAAATATACCCCCAGAAATACCTCCAATATATACCTCCCAGAATTACCTCCTACATAACTGAGACATTAACTACAGAATGCGACAGAAATACATCCAACATTTTAAACTGTCGCCTGTCTGGTGCCAGAGAACTTAGGCAAGTGGCAATGTTGTATCCATTTAGCTAATGTTTTACCATTATGTGGGAGGTATTTCAGCCGTACTCTGGAAGTAATGTCTTACCATTATGTGGGGGGTTATTTCTGGTAGGTATATGTGGGTGGTATTTCTGCCGCATCTTGTATTTTGCATACGGTTGTAAATTTTAATTTTTCCTTCATTGTAGAAAACCTTATTTCTGGTAATTATGAAAACATTACAAAAGACAATATTTTGTTACTACTTATCGTACGGTCTACTGCATCCTTCGTAGTCTACGCTGTGAAATGACCTTTAGTGAGCAGTCTTCTTGCACCTTTACACTTCAAAGGCTAAATGTAACTTTCTTCTTTGCCGGTCTGTCCGATGTCCAATCTCCACAGTTAATCGTTGGATTGATCTCTTCGATTCAAGCTTTGCCTTATCTCACGTTGTGTTTGATTTTGATCATAAGTTCTGGCAAGTATTGAATCGTCGACAGGAATCTTTCTACTGGCTTGATCTAGACAGAGTGAAGTAACAAGTAAAAAAAAATAATTTGAATAAAAAAAAATGTTTTTATACACATTCTTTGTACATAGCTTGGTTAATTCTTGATATTAAAAAAAAATATATATTAGTTCTTCATGCAGCAAATATCTACCCTCCACGTAAGTTCAGCGCGACAATTCGGTTGGTTTAGCTAAATCTGAACAAGGTTTCTAGCACAAGGCTTATGTCGGAGGTTTTCTTCAGGCAGGAAGTCACGTGAGATCTGGTGAAGCGTTCGTCTCTCGTCCGGCGTCTGGGACAACTTTCTCTCGGCCGCTTCGATCTCCTGCTTTTATGGACCTTCGCCCAAAACCGGTATGAGGTCTGGCGTTTCTTGGTATTTCTGGTTATTCCCCTAAAAGAGTTCGTTGTTGTCTGGCTCAGTGGGATTAATTACATGCTCAACTTTGGGGAGATTCCCTCTTCCATGAATAGTGGTCGCAGGACATTGATTCGTCATAACTCCTTCCTTCTCGTATTGGTGCCTCATGCCAATACTAAGCAAAGGGTGTAGGCAATTCCTTTACCTCCCTAGGCGTTCTACCTAACCCTTTCCCTTCGGTGGTCACTCTGACTAATCCTATCTCTAGATTTTATGTGCTCCTTACGATTGAACGAGGGACTGTGAATTTATTTTTTCCATCTTATACTGTTGTGGAACTTTTTATTGATTATTTACAATTAAAATTTATTTTATTTTAATCGCATTCCAGCTTTCCTTCGTTATTATAGTAGTCTTAATTGTTTTTGTTTTTCGCCAACGATTGCCTTTAAAAAAATGTCGGTTGAAAGAATTTTTAGGTATAAAATGGCGTCTATTTTGTTTAAATGTGTGTATATATATATATATATATATATGTATGTGTGTATGTGTGTGTGTGTCGGCATCTGTGAATTTTTATATATCTTTGCTTACGCATTTATATTAAAAAATGCATTTAAATGGAAAATGCATAATATATTACGCTTAATCGTGCTGTATAAGATTAATTCCCTTTTTTTTTTTTTGTCCGTGGTGAATAAATATTGCATGAAGAATTTTGTTAGAATAGCATTTTATTTTCGATACAAGCCTTACTATTTAAATCACAGTTGTGTGGGCAGACGATGGATTCATAAATTTATTGATGCTATTTGCATGTAAGTGTATGTAACGACCTTTCTGGAATTTGAACTTTAATCTCCGATTTCTCATTCAGAGACTACATCTATTGCACAACACGCACATCCGGAAATACGTGAATGAGCAATGTTTGTTCCAGACAGTTTGTAGTGATATGGTTACTGGTAATGACAAAAGTACACAGGTGTAGGCTTTAAGGAAGCATTATTCAACTGAGAATACAAAGTTCGGTTATAGTGTCCTTTCATAGTCCCAGCAAACAGAAACAGCTCCCTCAAAGTGGAGACTAACAAAACAAAGGGAGACCACTCTTGATTATTCATAACATTAGTTGTATACGAATAATTGTTCGAATAAATTTACTGTTTCGGTTAAAATCAATCATTCCACATTAAATGCTATAGAACCTCCAAAAATAGCAAGATGAAAATAATTTTAAAATTATAATATTTTTAAAAGACATTTTGATACTAATACCTAAGTTTCTTATTTTTGAAAGAAGGCAATTCAAATAAATTTATCATATAATAATTTCTATAACCAAAAGGTGAAGATATTAGGACCGGTTTCAGTTACACTCGTCCCATTTAATAAAATCAAGATTTTTAAAATTGTTTTCAACAAATTTATTTTTCTATTCTGTGTGCATGGGACTGTTTATGCGTGAATATTTACGAGGTATCTGACTTGTTTAAACCTTTCAGAAAAGAATATTATCAGATTATATATTAACCTCTTTAGGCAATCAGAACAAGAAGATAAAACATGCCAGGCATATCAACTTTCCAACTGAAGGTTACATAAATTTTCGGCGCCTTGAGAGTGCGCTCAACACTGCAACATGGTAACTAATTTAAAATAAATTTTTTTGTTACTAATACCTAATTTTTTTTTTAACATTGTCTTTCATATGTCGAGAATAAGAGGCTACAAAAGGTCATTTAAAGATCGAATTTAAACTTCAGCAGCTGGAGAATAGCAATTGTGTCGTTTTATTTTTAGAAATATTTCCTTTTTGTTCAATCACTTCGTCCCATAAATGGCTGACTGAGGACAAGAATTTCTTTTTAAATTTTTTATTCGATCAACATTAAATACAAAAAATTAGTAGTACAAAAAATAATAGTTAGTAGAACTGACATTTTGAATTTGAAGAGAAACATGAAAGAGACCGTCTTAATTTTTAGAAAACAGAATTACAGACATGTCTTTAAAATGTTTATATCGCTTTGTTAAACAAAATTTATTATATACATACCAGAAAAGTGGTTTACTTGAAAACTGTTGTCAGGTCCGTCGCGAGGGAAACTGCTTCCAAGAAGATTATAAATTCAACTGTAAGATTCTACGTGGCTTCTTTTCGTTCACTTGATAAGGACTGATATTGTTAAAGATGGCCCTTCAGGTAGATTTACCGTGTAATAATTTCTACAACTAAAAGAGTGATGTAATTTGGCATGGTTCCAATTAAACTTGTCCTACCTAATTAAACAGACAATTGTACATTTTTTTTAAATCAAACCTCTTTTTTTCTATTGCTATGCATGTGACGATGTTTCTACATGAAGTTTTGCAATGTTTTTTTGTTTTGTTTTGTTTTTTGGCTTCCTTAAGGCATAGAAATAAAATAAACGTATTCCTTCCACGCAAGCTATCAGAATAACAAGAAAAAATATCTTTGTCTAATCATAGAATATAATTTAATTTTCTGTTTCGCCTTTCCAGCCCGATGCACATTAACCGGTGAACGTCTTACTGTTGTATTCACGTCACGTGATATCAATTTCTTAGTGTAGTTATTTTTAGGAAACTTGGTCATAATCTCATGAATAATGACGAGAATAGAGAAAAAGGCAATAGTTTCATCTGTCATTTCCACACTATGACGAAAAACTTTATTTTTTTCTTAAAATATTAATAGAAGTGAAACTTTGATTTATTGGTTGGTTGCTTGCTTAGTGAGTTCGTTGGTTAGCTGAATGGATGATTGAAACATCGTTTTTTTTTCTATTTAATATTTTATTTTATGCTACGTTATTTAAGAATCATTTAATTTAGTATAATACATTAATCTTTTTTTTAATTTCATTTGGTAACAAAAGGAAAAAAATATTTTCGTAGAATAAGAACAAAACTAGAAATACCAATAACAGCCGACAACTGTACAAAAGTCAAAATATCGAGCAGAAAACACTGATACAATGGCATATCTTGACGATAAAACCTCAGAAAACCTCCGCCATATTTGATGACGTCATCTACTATACAAGCTCCTCTTTCAGATGGCCATCCTGGGTATGACGATGAACTACATTCACGTCCTGAGTAAGACGATAAACTACGTTCAAAAGCAAGACTTCTGATCAGGTTTTAAGGAGCGTGGAACCACCTCTTAATTTCTGGTGTTACCAAGTCCATCCTAACCCGGGATGGTAGCACGTATTAGGGTCCCAGCTGTGGGTAAATAGTTAACCCCCAAATTGGGGTTAAACTCTATGAAAGTGTAAAAATAGATTTTAATACAAGAAATACATTGTAAAAAATTATTACCAGCAATACATTTTTGAAAAAAATATTACCAGTAATAAAAATCTTATCGGCATTAAATAACATATTGAGGTTGATATGCCGTGAAACAAACTTTCAAATGGGTGGTCGAAACTTGGAATATCTTTTGGATATTCTTTTTGTATTTTAAATTCTCAAAAACTTCATTTATATCTTCATCAAGTCTTTCCACAGTGTAATTATATAAATCCATCGAGAGTCCATATCCTTTTTTCCGCTGTTCTTCTAGCTTTACAAGGCTGGTCAGAAAAAAAAAACTGGGGAAACTGTTGTGGTACGATACACCTAATTTACATAAGTGGAGTACCGACCATATAAATATGGGTTGGTACCGGAAGACGGGGGAAATAGTAGTGAGTAAGAAGAGATCGAATCCAGAGACTCTGTCCGACTGCGATTTAGTCAACCCATTCTGCAGGAACAGTCTTCCCAAGAATATACCAAAACTAACTGTAAATATTGTGTACCTTTTCCTTGTTTCAATACATTTTGTTTACGTACATTTTGTGTTGTATTATTATTATTCCATGCTTATCCAAGTTTCAACAATGGCGACGAGGTATAAAGAACTTTACGTTACGGAAAAAAAAAAGAATTAATAATTGATAGCCTTCAACAATTGGGACAAGTGGAAGAACCCAGGCTGAAAAAAAAAATCATTAATTAAAAGTCGAACATCTAATGGAACGGAAAAGTATTCTGAAGTTTGGACAGTTAAAACTAGTTAAAGGACGACTAAGCTTAAAGGAACGTTCACTCAGAAAAATCTGGAAGGTGGCGTAAACAAATAACGGCGAAAAAAAAAAAAAAAAAAAAAAAAAGCTGGCCGACTAAAAAAAACATGCATGGAATTAAAAGGAGCACAAATACAACGTGTCGACTTTGAAAGGTAAGCGAACTTGTAAAAAAAAAAAAAATGTTTATTTTTTTTTTGTTTGGTTGCTCAACAATATTTTATAAAGCAAGACATAAAATTAAAAAAGGTGTAAGTTGTGTCGATTTTTTTTTTGTCTGCTTATAGTATATTCGTGGATACACAATTTAAAAGTATATTCTTTTGTTGCATGAACACTATCAGCTAAAAATGGAGGAATTATCCAAAGTCATAGCTGAATTGTTTATAGCCCAGCAGTTGAGTCAAGCTGAGTTAGTCAAATCCCAGTAGTTGAGTCTGCAACAACAAAGTGAACAGTTTGCCTTATTAAGAGAACAGCAATTAGCACAGCAGAATTATAAAGAAAGGCAAGAGGAGTTGAGTCAGCAACGTCAAAGGGAACAGGAAGAAATGTATGTCAAGGTTTTGGAAATTCAAAAAGTTAACATTGGAGAAATTAAACAACATTCAGGCAAATGAAAGTAACTCTTCATATTCTAATAACATCATATTTAATTCGTTGGAAACTTTCAACTATGTGCCAGACGAAGGAAAAACGTTTGAAGCGTACTTTAAACGATATGAAGATATTTTCCACACAGACTGTGAAAAACTGGTCGAATTCAAGAAAAGTCAGTCTATTACTAAGAAAGCTAGGTACAGCGGAACATAGCAAATTTGTAGATTTTATTCTACCGAGAAGAACAAATGAATTGGAATTCTCGGAAACAGTGAAATTGCTAAAGGAGTTGTTTGAGCAAATATGTCGCTTTGGCATAAGCGATGGTTATGCATGAATGTAGCTAAATCCGACGATCAGGATTACTTAACTTATGCATCTATAGTGAAGACATTGTGACAATTTCAGATTGGCAGAGATTACGGTTGAAGAATTCAAGTGTTTAATTTTTTGCTCAAGGACTGGTATCCAGTAAGAGTGCCGAAATAAGACGTAGAGTTTTGTCTAAACTCGAATCTGAACAAAACCTTACCCTGCAAAAAGTTGGCAGAGGAGTGTCAGCGGGCCGTAAGTTTAAAGAAAAGAGTCTCAAAAATTGAAGCTGGTATTGCTTATATTAAAAAAAAAGTGAAGAAACAGTCAAATTACCCATCAGAAAAAAATTGGATTAAAAATTCGGCGTATTTTAAAAATAGACAAGAAAAATTAAATGAAAAGAATGAGGGAAAAAAATGATTCCGCCATTTAATTGTAGACGGTGCAACGAAAGACACTGGGAGGTAAATTGCCCATATAGAAATAAAAAATGTTTCGTGTGCCACAAGAATGGTCACAAAGGGTCGTGTTGTAAAACGAAAAAAGTCAATAGCCGAATTAGACAAACAAATTCAAATATCAAATCAGATAGAGATTTGAGGAAGTATGTGACGACTGAAATATTTAAAAAGAATATCAAATTTCAACTCGATTCGGGTTCAGATTTAACAATAATGAACTATAAAACATGGAAAATTTTAAAAAGGCCTACAATAATGAAGTCAACGAAACGCGCTCGAGCAGTGACTGGAAAGGAAATTAAATTCGAAGGCGAGGTTGTACTTCCCATGAAATTGAACGGGATAGTTAAAAAAAATAAGTTTTCATTCTGAAAAATGGAGAAAACTTGATGGGTACAGATTTTATTGAAACATTCGAATTGTGGGATAAACAGTTAAACTCTTTCTGCAGAAAAGTAGAAAGTAATACGCAAACAAGACAGGACATTAATGAGGAATTAAAGAAAAAGTTTCCGGAAACTTTCACACCTGGTCTTGGAAGATGTAACAAGTTTGAAGCCAAATTCGAATTAAAGGAAAATACTATGCCAATTTTAAAAGAAACGTAATGTGCCTTTCGCAAGTGTAGAGAAAATTAACGAAGAACTTGATAGGTTGGAAAAAATGGGAATTATTTCGAAAGTAGAATCTAATTCATGGGCTGCGCCGATTGTGTGCATAAAAAAGAAATCAAACCAAGTCAGTCTGCGTTGATTTTTCGACAGGGTTGAACTCGGTAATTAAGGACTACCATTACCCGTTACCGAGTCCGGAGGAGATTTTTAACAAGCTAAATGGTGGAGTTATATTTTCAAAAATTGACTTATCAGATGCCTATCTCCAAATTCCCGTCGAAGAGGAATGTTCGAAGTTACTAGGGATAAACACGCATAGAGGGTTATTCAAGTACAACAGGCTTCCTTTTGGTATTAAAGTGGCACCTGCCATTTTTCAACAAGCTATGGACGTCATGCTGAATGATTTAGACTTTGCGTGCGCTTACTTAGACGACATCATAGTAAGGAGCGAATCGGTCGACGAACATCGAGAGCATCTCAATCAAGTATTTAAAAAGATTCAGGACTTTGGATTTAAAGTCAAAGTGCGAATTTGGTTTGGAGGAAATTAAGTATTTAGGGCACATAATCAACAAAAATGGCAGATGTCCGGATCCGGAAAGGTCCATTGCGATTAGAGACATGCCGACGCTCACTAATGTGGCGATGCTACAAAGTTTTCTAGGGCTTGCAAATTATTATCAAGCGTTCATTAAAGGAATGTACAATTTAAGAGCTCCGTTGAATGAACTGCTAAAAAAAGACAAGGCATGGGAATGGACGGTAGAATGTCAGAAAGCCTTTGATGAAATAAAGAGAATGCTTACGTCCGACCTCTTTTTAACCCATTACAATCCAAAACTGGATATTGTAGTGGCAAGTGACGCTAGTTCATACGGGATAGGAGCGTGTATTCAACACATAATGCCAGATGGTTCTAGAAACCAATTGCACACGCTTCGAGAACTTTGCTCCCAGGAGAAAGAAAGTTACTCTCAGATAGAAAAAGAGGCACTGAGTATCATTTTGCCATACAAAAATTTCACAGGTACATCCACGGCAGACATTTTATCCTTGAAACGGATCATAAACCACTGATCACTATTTTTGGTTCAAAAGAAAGGGTTACCCGTTTATACAGCAAATCGTCTGTTAAGATGGGGAACCATCCTTCTCAATTATGATTTTCACATAAGGCACCTATCATCCAAAAAGATAATTCATGCGGATAGTCTATCAAGACTAGTACCGAGTCAAGAAGAAAGATTCGAAGAATCAATTATTGCAAATATCAGAGCATATTATGAGGTGAAAAGCATGGTAAACAACATTGTAAGAGAGCTACCGGTTACGCTAAATGAAATTAAAAAAGAAGCTGAAAGCGATGATTTCATTTTAGAAATTAAAAGCAAAATGGTAGCAAATGACCAAAAAGTGCAGGAGATTTTTTTCAATAGGTGATGGAGTTTTATTATATGGTGAGAGAGTAGTAATACCAAAGAAGCTGCAGAAAAGAATACTTCGGGACTTTCATATGGGTCACCCGGGTATTAATAGAACAAAAAGCTTAATGCGAAGCTTTGTGTATTGGAAAGGAATGGATGTGGATATCGAAAACATGGTTCATCGATGTAAGGGGTGTGCGTTAGCAGCTAAGGCACCACCTATAGTACACAAACCATGGCCCAAGACGGATCATCCGTGGACAAGATTACACATTGATTTCGCTGGTCCAGTAGAAGATTTTTACTACTTAATAGTGGTAGATAGTTTTACAAAATGGCCGGAAGTACTACGCTGTAAAAAGCCTACGTCCAATACCACAACAACTTTTTGCATGAACTATTTGTACGGTTCGGTGTGCCAGAGTGTATTGTGAGTGACAATGGTACACAATTCACTTCTGAAGAATTTAAGGAATTTTGTGAGTTATATCAAATTAACCACATAACGACGCCTCCGTATCATCCGAGGTCTAATGGACTCGCAGAAAGATTTGTCGATACTTTAAAGCGAGCTCTGAAGAAAGCCTCAGGAGTTCCAACGGAAAAGGCGCTTCAGCAATTTTACAAGTATACAGAATCACGCCAAACCAGAGAACACACTCAAACATGGCACCAGCTGAACTAATGTTCGCTAGGAAAGTTAAGTCAGTGTTTGACAAGCTTTGCCAGGAAAAATAGAATAAAAAATACCATGTATACAGCGAGAAAAAGATACACTCCCGGAGAGAAGGTGTTTTTCAAGTGCTATAAAAACAACGTTGAGTTCTGGGAACGAGGCATAGTGGACAAGAGAATCGGTGACCTGATTTACATAATTAAAGGGCCGAAGAATACTCATAAAAGGCACCAAAACCAACTTAAAAAAGATTACGCTATAGAGCAAGAAGAGTGTATACCGGATGAGGACGAAGATCCCATTGATATAATGTATGATATGTTTCAGGTAGAACCTCCACAGAATACACCTGAACCAAGAAGATCCGGTAGGAAACGGAAGTTGACGGACCCATTGGACGTGAATCCAAAACGGAAAAAATATTAAAATTAGGCAAATGGATCTACAAAGAAATAGCCATAATCATCAACCCATATAGGAAGCCAATTTGAAATCCAAAAGGGA
Organism: Acanthosepion pharaonis; assembly: GCA_903632075.3. Classification (NCBI taxonomy): domain Eukaryota; kingdom Metazoa; phylum Mollusca; class Cephalopoda; order Sepiida; family Sepiidae; genus Acanthosepion; species Acanthosepion pharaonis. The sequence goes on along the minus strand of CAHIKZ030002788.1, from coordinate 125,942 downwards.
TTCCAAGGCTTGGGAGGAGGGTGTTGTGGTACGATACACCTTATTTACATAAGTGGAGTACCGACCATATAAATATGGGTTGGTACCGGAAGACGGGGGAAATAGTAGTGAGTAAGAAGAGATCGAATCCAGAGACTCTGCCCGACTGCGATTTAGTCAACCCATTCTGCAGGAACAGTCTTCCCAAGAATATACCAAAACTAACTGTAAATATTGTGTACCTTTTCCTTGTTTCAATACATTTTGTTTACGTACATTTTGTGTTGTATTATTATTATTCCATGCTTATCCAAGTTTCAACAGAAACCTAACATCGAAACTCCATGGTACAAGCTTTCAAACTATCTTCCATTGCCACAGTGAGTGATGAACAGTTTCGTTGTTGGGTGACCTAGTAAGTCGTTTTGTGAAATCCATTTCGTCATGAACAAAGATGGAGAATAATTTATATCCAACCAATTCCAGACATCATATTTTAATTCCTTAAAGGTTTCTCTCATTTTCTCGAGATTTTCTTTTGGAAGCGAACTGACCAAAGTGCCTAATGAAACAACAATGATTCCATTCTTTGAAAAATTAACAAATTTAAGCATATTTCCTTCCAGTTATTCTGCAGACTGTGTCGCCATACCTCCTAGATATTTGGCATCGCTTGTAATGCATAATCTATCAGAACATCTGTTTCTGTATGCAATTCTACTTTATGTAGAAGTTCTTTAAAAGGAATATCGGATTTATTCGGTGCATAATGTTTCACACTTTTGCTTGGGGCGCTTATATGGGGAATGAAGTAATTTAGCATATCTATATATGTATTTTGCAAACTTTGGGTTCGGAAAAAATGTTAATAAATACGGAAAAGTGGCGAAAACCTACGGAGTTCTATAAACCGATCGTAGATTCATGGATCCAAATACAAATGGAATTCAGAGTTTATAAGTAATTATTGTAAGGCAATGGCTCATGAACACGCCGTCGACAAAGACTAAAACTACTTGGAATGAATTCAAATAATTAAATCGTTTTTCATCGAGCAGCAAGTCATCACATATCTCCCAAAGGAGATTCAACACATCCTGTAACGTATGAGTTCTGTTTTGAGAAAACATTCATAGAAACCTTATTGTATTCTTCCATTTTTATGTTATCTGGCATATGTACAAAATGGATTTCATCTGCTGCTTTAAGCATTTTAGATAGTTTTTGTGAAAGAGGGAAATAGGAGTTATGTCCATTTTTATAAAGATCTTTCGCCATTGAATTCATTGGATTAATGTGATTGAAATATGAAAAACTGAGAAATATGGTGTCACTTTCGATTGGTTCGGCGATGAGTAGGAAGAAAATTCCAGGTCAAGTAGATTAGCTTCATTTTATACTTTCTTCTGAGATAAATCCTGAAATTTGAAGAAAAAGGAATTAAACCTGATATTTTAAAATAACACAAAGTAAAAAAGCAAAAAGGAATTGTTTCGTTTTATTCTTTGTCAGATTTGAATAACTCATGTACAGACGACAAAATCGACTTAATTTAACAAAAAATAAACCATATATATATATATATATATATATATATACGATGTTTTAAAATATATTTTTCGTTTGTTTCGTTTAAAAACCTGCAGGATTTTTATAAATAAATTTAACTCAAGCGGTTGTAAATTTCAAAGTTTTTCTAAATCGTATTTATATATTCTACTCTACAAAAGACTGTTTTTTGTTATAAAAAACATGAAAGAGTGATTTGTCGTTAATTAAGAAAACAAAGGAAACAAGTTTTTTAATTTACAGAACATTATTTAATAAAACATTAATATTAGTGATGTATAAAGTGCTGATCATGACAGATTACATGCCTTCCTGTAGTAACTTTAAGAAAGATTCATTCAACATATCTGCAGTATAAACCACAGGTAGGCTGTGTGGGTGGTGAACAAATAGTAATACAGTGTAACCCGGATATAAGAGAGTTGTCGGGACCGGAGAAGAAGTCTCTTATATCCGGGTCTCTCTTATATCCGGGTTTGGTCTATTTTATATACATTAACACAGGCTCTAATTTGGGACCAGAGAAAATCTCTCTTATATCCGGGTTTCTCTTATATCCGTGTTTCTTATATCCAGGTTACACAGTATGTCTAAGTCGGTGTCCCTAACAGCGATTATCTAGCTGCCCTAACAGACTAGTGTTTTTGGAAATAGAGAGAACGCGGTAATTATACGGGATGGAGCCGAAATACCTCCCAGAAATACCTCCCACATAATAGGAAGACATTAGTTGTAATGGTGTCTTCATCTAGCTGAATTCTTACCATTATATGGGATGTATTTCTGGGAGGTAGATGCGAAAGGTATTTCTGCCGGACCCTGCAGTGATCGATGACCCTGACGTCATCAAACATGGATATCTTAGTACGTATCTTCAAAGATTAAATTTGGTTTTATATTTGTTCTTAACTCTATTAAAATGTTGTCTGCATGCTACTGCAAATGTATTTTTGTGATATGAGGCATAATCATGATCATGATCACGACAATTATAATCAGCATCAACAGCATTAACATCGCCATCATGACCAGCTGTGTTCGAAGAGTCGCTGGTTTGAAAGTTGAATACGTATTCATTCCTACGTACCGTCTCCTGTACAAGTACACTTGATAAGACTAATTCGTCTGAGAGATAAAAAAAAATAACAGATGTCTTCACGTTTGAAGGCTCATCATAGTCATGGACACAATAGGCTGTTGATTCCATCAAGGGAATCCTCCAGTCATTTGAGTAACACAGTGTGACCCGGATATAAGAGAAACCCGGATATAAGAGAAACCCGGATATAAGAGAAACCCGGATATAAGAGAAACCAGGATATAAGAGAGATTTTCTCTGGTCCCAAATTAGAGCCTGTGTTAATGTATACATATAGACCAAACACGGATATAAGAAAAACCCGGGTATAAGAAAAACCCGGATATAAGAGACTTCTTCTCCGGACCCGACAACTCTCTTATATCCGGGTTATATTGTACTTCCAAACGGTGACAATGCACCTCCGTAAGAACTGTTTAGTTTTGGGTTTGTTCTTCCTGATCAACGACACCAAAAAAGAAGCATAATTTGAGTTTGGTTATATTCATGATTTGAAGATGGATACTCCTTATTCAATGATATGGAAGCAGTTTTCTTTGCGTTGAATATGGTTACAGAGAACCCATTTAATATTAACGGTGATGATTCAACCCAGGAAATTTTCGGGAGCAAACATACTCTTCAAAAAATAACAGAGACTAAAATCTGAAATGGTAAACTAATAATCATAATAATTCTTAAACTGATAAAAATTTCCATAATGCAAACTGTTATCAGTTTCGTATTCTGAATGACACGCTACATCATCATCATCATTTGTTGACCATAAACAGCATCACCGATCCAATGCGAACGATACTTTCCAGTCTAGTATGTGCTACGATAGGGTTACATAGACATTTGAAACAATTTTCCCCATTTCTAAGAAAGATAATTTATAAAATTTAAAATGGCTGAGACATGCATATCATTCTTGAAAATACTTCAGAGGATAAAAAAGAAACAATTTTCGCCATTTCTAACAAAGATAATTTATTTATGATATTCTGAATTTAAAATGGCTGAGACATGTATATCATTACTGACAATACTTCAAAGGGTAAAAAAAAGGAATTTTCACCATTTCTAACAAAGATGATTTATCTTACTTATTATAAAACGCAGATTGTGTGTGTGTGTGTGTGTCTGTAACGTTTATATATTGGATCGGATTTCCTACATTTTTCAACCGATTTCAACAAAACTTCACAGGACTACATAAAATTACCTTGTGGTGGTTCTAACAGCACCAAAAATGGGAAAAATATAATTGTTTTTGCACAAAATCAATTTGAAAACACGATTAAAAGACTTCGTGAAAATGGAAGGGGAACAACTCACATCGGTTTGTTTGTGTGTGTGGGTTCCTTTAAATATGGGGAATCGGATTTCCTATATTTTCAGCCGATAAAACAAAACTTTTTTTTTTTTTTTTTTTTTGGCAGGTAATGTTTCTTATTGTGTTGCACACTTTTTTCTTTATTTTTAACATTCAGAATGCTTTAAAAATTCCATTTACAAGACAATTATTTATAATAAAATTCTATTCAATCAGTAGACTCATAACGATTGAAAACAATGTTTTTGTTTGAGTATGAGTTTGACCAATTCGTAAAAAATTAAAAAAAAAAACTAATTAAGACATGCGTGTCCATCAACCTTAAACAATAATCTTTGTCAATTTTATTTTTCAGTCTTTATGATGGTGGATACTTGATCTATCTCTTACTGTTATATCCCCGAGCAACGCCGGGCTCTACTGCTAGTATATGAACATATAAAATATATATATATGAATAAATGAACACGCACACACACACACAAACAACCTGGGTTTTATAATAAGTATAACTCGATATGAGTTGTCCACCTTTCATTCTGGCGACAGATTCGTGTTTTATCGTGTTTTCAAATTGATTTAGTGCAAAAACAATTGTGTTTTTCCAATTTTGGGCGCTGTCAGAACCACCGCAAGGTAATTTTACGCAATCCTGTGAAGTTTTGTTGAAATCAGTTGAAAAATGTAGGAAATCCGACCCAATATATAAACGTACAGACACACATACACACACAATCTGCGTTTTATAATAAGTAAGATTCTAAATTTAAATGTCTGAGGCATGTATATCATTGGTGACAATATTCAGAGGATAAAAAGAAGTAACATATACTGTAGTTAAAATGGCTGATGCTTTTATTTCATTTACGAAAATGCTTCAGACGATAAAAAGAATCAGTACTCACCTTTTTCTAAACCAGATGTGTACACATCTAAGACTCGATCGTTGAAATTATTGATGTTTTTGCTTCATTATCGAATATGTTTTAGTTGATAAAAGAAAAAAACTTTACCCATTTCGAAGTCAGATGATTACGCGTTTTATATTTTGTAGTTAATTTCAGTGGGACCTTTTTATTTAATTTTTGAAAATACATCAAAGTGAATAAAGAAGATACTTACAAGTACGATCTTCTGTAGTTAATCAGGGTGAGGTTTTTTTTTTTTTACACTATTTACATTATTTGGACTATTGTCCTCATCTTTATGTAATCTTCGAAAATACATCAAATGGAATAAGGGAACTCCATTTGGCCCTTTCCAAGACTTATGCTTACACGTAAGATTTTCTGTATTCAATTTGTGTGATGCTATTTTTTTTAATCTTCGAAAATACATCAAAATGAATAAAGAAGATGCTTACAAGTACGGTCGTCTGTAGTTAATCAGGGTGAGGTTATTTTTTTTACACTATTTACATTATTCGGACTATTGTCCTCATCTTTATTTAATCTTCGAAAATACAATAAATGGAATAAGGGAACTCTATTTCGCCATTTCTAATGCAGATCTTTACATGTATTTATTTTCAGTAATTAATTTTGGTGACGCATTTCCGAGACATTTGATGACATATATGATATTCTCTTTTTAAAATGGCTGAAGCATTTTATTTTCTAATATGTTTCGGAATGTCAAAAGAAGCAACATTCTCCATTTCTATGACACATACTTGCTTGTATAATATTCTGTATTTGAAATGGCTAATAATTTTTTTCATTTTTAAAAATGCTTCAGAGGATAAAACGAAATAAATTTCACTATTTCTAAGGAAGATTATTATTTTAAAAAACGTATTTTATGACATAATCATAATTTTATTATATTATGGATGTTTTGTGTTTTTGTTTTTTTTTTTATTTGTTTGTTTTCATTATGAAAAGATTTCAAAGGGAGTAAGTGAACTCCTTTTCCACGTTTTAATTTTCCTGACATCTTTTGTAAATTTTAAAATAAATGAAAGCATAAAATAAATAACTTTTGCCTATTTCTAAGGAAGATGTTAAATAGTTAATTTGGGCGATGCATTTATTTATTTTTTTAAACTAATTCATAGGGAATAACTGCAACGCTATTTCACATTTCTAAGGTAGACTTTTGCACCTATGATGTTTTCTAGTTAATTTGCGTGTTGCAGGGCTTTTTTAAAATACCTGGAAACGAATAGGTGAACACCTTTTCACTCTTTGTATGTGCTTATGGCCTTATGTTGTTTCAATTTCTGAGGCATTTTTTAATTTTCAAAATAAGTATTTTCATAAAAATACGTAACTTTTACCGTTTTTAGGAAGATACTTACACGTTATCTTCTCTTGTCAAAATGTCAAAGGTATTATTTCCTTTTTGAACATACACCAAAGCATAATTTCAAACAACTTTTCCCCACTTCTAAAATGCATGATTACGTGTACAGTCTTCTGTAGTTCAAAAGGCTGAGACTTTTCTTTAAGTCTTGAAAATACTTCAAAATGTATTAATGATCAATTTTTCTACCTTTATAAGGTAGATGATTACCCGTATGATCATCTGTAGTTCAAACGGCTAGTGCATTTTTTTCAAAATTGAGTATACTTCGAAGAATAAAATTAAACAAGTTTCCACCGTTTCTAATGTAGATTAATACGACTATGTGCTTCTGTAGTTAAAATGCATATGGATTTTTTTCACATTCGCAGAGGCATTTTTTTCATTTTTAAATCATAAACTTAAACAATGTTTTAGCATTTCTAAGGTAGATCATAACGTGTATGATGCGATATAGTTACAATGGCCCAAACATTTTTCATTTTTTAAATAGATAATTTGGGTGATGCATTTTTAAAAATTTTTTTAAACTACTTCAAAGGGAGTAACTGCAATGCTATTTCACATTTCTAAGGCAGAATATTGCACCTATGATCATTTGTATTTAATTTGCGTGTGGAATTTTTTTTTCATTTTCGAAAATACCTGGAAACGAATAAGTGAACACCTTTTCACTCTTTCTATTGCCTATGGCCTTCTGCTGTTTTTTAAAATATTTCAAAGGGAATAACCATTTCTAAGGAAAATGCTTATGTATATAGGCCTCCGTAGTTTCAACATCTAAAACATTCTTTCAGAAAGAAAAGATATTTTGAGAATGTTTAGGCGCATGTTTTGTGATTAAAAGAGCTGATTCATTTTATTATTTATCAAAAATACTTCAAACTGTGAGGTTAAAAACTTTTCACTATTTCTAGAGTAGATGGATAAGCGTATGATGTGGTTACAATGGCAGATGGATTTTTTCATTATTGAAAATGTATCAAATGATGACGTCAACAATTTTTCACAATATCTAAGGCAGATTTTTAAGCATATGATATACTGTGGTTACAATGGTGGATACATTTTTTGTTATTATTGAAAATACTTCAAACGATGAAGGTACACAACTTTTTATCATTTTTCAGGCTGATGATTAAGCGTATGTTTTGTGGTTACAATGGCTGAAACTTTTTTTCATTTTGGAAAATACTTCTAACGATGAAGGTAAACAACTTTTCACCATTTAAGCGTATGATGTTTTGTGGTTACAATGGCTGAAACTTTTTTTCATTTTGGAAAATACTTGAAACGATGAAGGTACACAACTTTTTACCATTTCTCAGTCGAATACATTACATTCATTTACGTGCTAATACCCTTGGAAAAAGTATGAATTCTCTTCTTCTCCCCCAGCTATGGGTGTGACACTATTTGGCTTGCTAAAAAAGATAAAGAAGAAAAAAAAGGAAAAAAAAAAGAAAGGCGAAAATTGAATTTAGCTGATAAGAAGCCATCACGAAAAGGACACTAAGCGGGGTGGGTGGAAATTCCAGGTTGGCCAAATAACCCCAGAGACAGAATCTAAATAGATAAACATTAACTGTGTCGCAAAATGTCTATTTGGACCACACACGGTTGCCAAAACAAAAGACCAAACCATTGGTTATCTACGGGAAATTCGTTCGGGAAAAGGCATCTGTTTTGTGTCGAAAACTGGCTATGGTGGCGAAATTATTTTATCGGTAATATATAACGCCAGAATGCGAAACGTCTAATTGACCACCCACTAGTTAATTGACGAAAATCTCATTGACGAATTCCAGGTAATTCGGTTAAAGATAAAAAGTCTAGGGTGTGAGGTCTCCTCGAAGAGAAGAAAGAAAAGGAAAAGTGAAAAAAAAAAGATAAATTTTTTTTCTTTGAGCAAGATTTTTTAAACTGAGGCTAGTCTGGCCACATCCACGCCGCTGAGCGACCGTTGGCTGAATGATAGCAGGAGTATTGGGCGGAAGTAATCATGTGAAGTAGGAGGGGAGGCCTACTGACACCCATTGAGGGGATAGGTGTGAGATGCCACTGTGAGAGAGACGGGAAACCCGTTGACACCCTCTGAGGGTATGGTGAGATACCAATATGAGAACAGAAGAAGGTGGGAGGACGTGAAGAGTACCAAAAATGGAAAATAATAAAATTTTCCTGACCGAAAACAAAGAAGTGGATTGTGGGTTTGGAATTATCAAGGAACCTCCAACCCCGACAAGCCCACCCCGGTTTTGGTCGGCGTCCATATAAGCAAATTCGCAGCGAGCGAAAATCAGTTCCAGTTGTAGAGTTACTAGCCTCGCAGATAGCTGACTTGAAAGATTCCACGCAAATCACGAACTCATCTTCTAATCAAGAACAATTTATTTTTGAAGAACGACTTAGACTCATACCACCAAAACAAGTTTTACGAATATCGCCTGAAGACACACCAAGAACCAGTTTCTTAAAAGAACAAGCAACTTAAGATGTTAAAACTCGCCTAACAAAAACAAAGTGTCACGAATCCATATAGCGGGTTGGGAAGAAGACGTAGCCCTATATTCAGCAACCAGATATAAAAATATTGTTAAACTTTTTTAACAAATTTGAACTTTTAGAGTTATTATTTTATTTTATTTTACATATACTTGTGCAATATCGCCCTTATTCGAACTCAGCTTGCATTACGGCCCGGCGACTGATTGATTTCATCTGCCTAAGATCAATTCACAACTTACTTCTCATCGATGGAATACGGAGGGAATTAGGGTGGGGTTGCTACTATGTAAGTGACATGGCGGATCTTAGCCGTCTAGGTGAGACCTAGTGGAACTGGGAGATACAGTTCGTCTGAGCATTTTCCATTTTAGTAGTGATAAGGAAGTGAGAAACTTGCCACATCTCGCTAATGGGGGAGAGGTTGGAGCGTACCTACCAAAAACAGTGGCCTAATAGAATCATTTCATGAAATGCGTAAAAAGAATAGTGTTCTGAATGGCTAAAACAGATGTTTTACAATTCGTCAATGCAAACTTTCAAGTTACGAAATTAGCCACCCAAGAATTAAAAAAGAAAACAAAATACTCATACCTGCAATAGATCAAATCAATGTTCCGTTAAACTGTCAACAAAAAGTCGTTACATTAAAGAAAAATCAATCAAATTCTCGTATATATTTATCTGCTTTCTAATTGATACATTGACTAATTGATTTGGTTGTTTGTAATATCGATTATTTATATTCATTATTTAATTTTACACCACGTTATTTAGAAATCATTGGATTTATTACATTTTATTAATATTCTTTTTATTTCCAGTCGACAGCAAAAAGAAAATTATTTTTCTAGAATAAGTAAAACAATGGCAATCCCAGTGACAGCCGACAGCAGTAGAAAAGCCAAAATATCAAGCATTAAATACTGATACAAAAAGACCTAATAAAACTACCGCCATATTTGATGACGCCATCTTCTATACGCGTTCCACTTTCAGATGAATTTTTGGACGCGACTGGTCGAAACGGTAAACTTACAAAAGATTTTAAAAATATGAACTGTTCCTATTTTCCTGGACAAAAAACAAAGTTTAAAAAAAATCCCAGGAACGATTTCGAGAAACAAAATTAAATAATACAATTCTTTTTTAGATTTTCAAATCCAACTAAATGGTTTTACCTGCAAGAGATCAAGTCAATGTTCCGTTGATCTGTCAACAGAAAAATCTATCAAATTCTCATATATCTTTAGGCAAATTTCGAATTGACTGATTGCCTGATTGGGCTATTTGAAATATCGATTATTTTTTATTAATTATTTACTTTTATGTCACGTTATTTAGAAATCAGTTATATTTAAATTAATCTTTTTTTATTTTCATTCGTCTGTAAACTGATAAACATTTTCGTAGAATAAGAACAATAATGACAATCGCAATTACTGCCGACATTAGTACAAAAGCCAAAATATCGAGCATAAAATACTGATACAATGGCATATCCTGACAATAAGATCTGAGAAAACCACCGCCATATTTGATGACGTCATCTACTATACGCGCTCCTCTTTCAGATGGATGTTCTGGTCGAGATTTGAAAATATCACTCGCCTGTTGGATATTATTTTTGTATTTCGGGTTCTCGATAATTTCCTTCATATTTGCAACAAGTTCTTCCACGGTGTAATTATATAAATCCATCGAGAGTCCATATCCTTTGTCCACAATTCTTCTGGCGTTGTGTGGCTGGTCAGCAAAAAGTGGGAAGCCCAGCATCGGAACACCGTGATACAAACTTTCAAACTGTCCTCCATTGCCACAATGAGTGATAAACAGTTTTGTTTTCGGGTGGCCGAGTAAGTCGTTTTGTGGCATCCATTTTGTAAGAAACACATTCGGAGAAGAATAATTTGAATCCGAACATTTCCAAACGACATCGTATTTTATTTGTTTAAAAGCTTCTCCCATTTTCTCGACATGTTCTTTTTGAAGCGATTTAAAAACTGATCCAAAAGAAACAACAATGATTCCATTTTTTGAAGAATTGACAAATTTAAGCAAATTTCCTTTTAGTGGTTCTGGGGGCTGCGTTCCCATACCCCCTAAATATTCGACATTTGGCAGAGCTGGCAATCCATAATCTATCAAAATATCATTCTCCACGATATATAACTCTGCTTTGCTTAGAAGTTCTTCAAATGAGATATCGGGTTTATTCGGTGCATAAGTTTTGATACTTTTTGCCGGGGCACCTTCAGGGGCAGTCATGTAATCTACTATATGCATATAAGTATTCTGCAACTTTTCCATAAATGACATTCGTTCAGAATATGCAGTTAACATATGCGGAAAAGCGGAGAAAACCCACGGAGTCCGATGAACTGATGGCAGATTCATTGCTCCAATAAATACGAATGGAAGTGATAGTTTATAAGGAATTATTGTAAGACAATGGCTCATGAACACGCTGTCAACCACGACCAAATTTGCTTGGAATGACTTCAAATAATTAAACCATATTTGGTCGAGCAGCAAGTCATCACATATTTCCCACATCAATTTCTGCATTTCCTGAAATGTATAGTTGCTATTTTGAGAAAAGTAATTTATGGCAACATCAGTGAATTCTGTCATTTTTAATTTTTCTGGCTTGCGTACAAAATGGACGCCATCTGCTGCTTTAAGTATTTTGGATAGTTTTTGAGGAACAGGGAAATAGGAGTTATGTCCCTTTTTATAAAGTTCTTTCGCCAATGAAGTCATCGGGTGTATGTGACTGAAATATGAAGAACTGAGAAATAAGATGTTGTCACTTATGATTGGCTTGGCGATGAGCAAGAAGAAAATTCCGGATAAAATTAAGTGAATTATCTTCATTTTATAATTTTTCCCGGGAAAAAATCCTGAAATTTGGAAAATAAAATAATTTAAAATCTGTTATTTAAAAATAGCACAAATCAAAAAAGAATAAATAAATAAGTAAAAATGAATAAATAAATAAAAAGGCAAAATGAATAAATAAAAATGAATGAATAAATAAAAAAGGCAAAATGAATAAATAAATAAAAAGGCAAAATGAATAAATAAATAAAAAGGCAAAATGAATAAATAAAAATGAATGAATAAATAAAAAGGCAAAATGAATAAATAAATAAAAAGACAAAATGAATAAATAAATAAAAAGGCAAAATGAATAAATGAAAATGAATGAATAAATAAAAAGGCCAAATGAATAAATAAATAAAAAGGCAAAATGAATAAATAAAAATGAATGAATAAATAAAAATTCAAAATGAATAAAAATAAATAAATAAAAATTTAAAATGAATAAAACGGAATAAATAAATAAAAAGGCAAAATAAATAAATAAATGAATAAATAAATAAATAAAAAGGCAAAATGAATAAGAAATAAATAAATAGGCAAAGCAAAAAAAAAAATTAAATAAATAAATAAAAAGGAAAAGTGCATAAATAAAAAATTAATAAATAACTAAGAAGACAAAATTAATAAAAATTAATAAATAAAAGACAAAAATGAATAAAAAATTTATATAAATAAAAATATATAAATAAATAAATGAATAAATAAATAAAAAGGCAAAATGAATGAATAAAAAATAAATAAATAATAACAAAGCAAAATGAATAAATAAAAAATAAATTGATAAAATAGCAGAAATGAATAAATAAATAAATAATTACAAATGGATAAATAATTAAATTAATTAAAAATCAAAAATAAATAAACATTTTATTTTAAGGTGAGTCAAACTGGATATATTATTCCCTGATCATAACACGAACGTAATTTGACAAAAAGAAAAATATAAACATTATTCTCTGTGCAGTGAGTCGAAATGACAAACTCTTCTTCGTACTGCCAATTTTCCCTACCAATAAATAATGCGAAATATTTTTTTAGAAAATTTTGGTTGAAAACCGAATCCTGATTTATCCGCTTTTCAAAGTTATTTCTGTTGAAAGAAACTTACAGATTGATTTAAAATTCAGAATCTCTTATGTATGAAGTGAAACGTGAAAATCTTAGATCAAGTTGTGAATGAATTCGATCATGAAAAAAAAAACATGTAAATTATTTTCTATTTTTTGGTCACATTATTGAAGGCGGTAGCAATCTGCAGATAATTAGTATCATGACAAAAGTACGTAGGTGTAGTCTTTAAGAAAGCTTTATTCAGCTGAGAATACAAGGTTCGCATATAATGTGTCCCAGTAAACAGAAATAGGTCTCTCAAAAAGGAAGTAACAAAACAAGGGGAGACCACTCTTGATTACTCATAACAAGTAGATCATCTGATATACTTGATAAATTCAGCATCATCTACACCTGCATATGTTTTAAGGTTTTTTTTTTGTTTTTTTTTATTAATGTCAACACAACTTCTGAAATTGTACGCAGCCATGGTAATTTCTGTTGTCTCACTAGTTGTCATATAAAGTTTTTTGGCGGGAAGAATTAAGTTTGGTACTACAGTGTAACTTGTAGTCACCGAAGTGATAGTCAATTGGAGTATTGTTGGGGGTGGAATACAACAACAAACAAAACAAAGAATTGAGTTATAATTATTGGTAAGTTTATTTTTGTTACAGAAAATACATAACAAAAATGATGTTACAATGCACAAGGCAAAAATATTTCTACAAGTTCATGTAGAAAAGAGCATTGTCCTGAGAAGGAGAGTTTTTGAAGTCACTGGAGAACGTTGTTCTAAAAAGTACATTTTGGAGTGTTGGGAGTTGAGGTTTACTGGAGATAGCTGGAGCGGCGGCCGATGGCGAGCCAGATAAATCCCCGCGACTCTATCGTCGTCTTTTTCACTCTCTATGATCGTGCGAATCAGGTTCAGGTTGTTCTAAATTGTTCGGCCCTCGTCAGCACAAGTCTGCTCCGCATGCAACAGAATCCAGGCAGCTAATTGCAAACACTGGCCAAAATCTTCAATTCTGTGTTGAGAAGAGTTATGAACCTGTAGTTGTATAAGTGCTACCCTCCCACCACCGGCACCATGTGATCACACACCTGGAAATCCAGTCGATGACGGGCACCTACCAGAACTAGTTGTTGATTACTTCTTGTTGGGGATATCTTTCTGGAAAGGAAGTATTGCAGACTTTGGTCCACTTCTCACTACCGCCTTCCAATCACCGAGGCCCTCGGGCGATTTATCCTCTCTGACGTCTCTGCTGTCGTTGGGAGTGTTAGTTTAGATTACGACACCGGGTTCTTCCCGGGGCAAGCTTTAGAGAAATGCCCCGCAGCATCACAGGCCCAGCAGTGGGATCGCTGGACTTCTACAATTAACAACATCTTACATTCTCGACACGACAGTATGTCGAGGGTGTCCAAGAAAATTTTCCGGTCCATTGTCACCTGCAAGATAAAATCCCCGGTAGCAATGTCCGCCATGCTTATTATCAGAAAGACAAACTCGGCAAGTCTAAATTTAGAAAAATATTCACCCAGCCGGTCCTCAGTAATGTCGGCCGGCACCCCCGTGCGCAATCGCCCACGTCCTCCTGGTGCCCATGATCTCCGTCTGAAGTCGGACGGATTTGGCTATGAGTAAACTACCAGCCATCTGTTTGGCCTCCTCTTCTGTTGCCAGGAGAATGTACCCCCGTGGGATTAGATCGCTTGAACAGCATTTTTAGCCCTAGTTTTAGGCTCTTCATCGTATCCCTGTTGACTTCAATTTCCGCGTTTTCACTTCAGTGGTCGACATGGAAGTTGTCTACGGCATCTAAAGCCTCGAGGACGGTTATAAACTCTTTCCTGTTCACATATTGTTCGTATATCAAACACTGCATTGGTCCGCATCTTTTGGGGGCCTATTCGAGGCCCAAGTGATCTGTGAGATGAGGGAGCGTGTTCCAGATGTTCTTCCGGTGGCTGGAGAGAATTTTCAGCCATTGTGGTTTAGGTCCTACCACGCAAACAACATATATTGTACTGAACCAGTTACAAATGATTGTAAGATACGTGTGCATAAAAGAATGTTTAACGTTTAAACAATTTTTTAAAAGGCCAATAACGAAAATAAACAAGGAAAATTTTTGCCTACAAAATTAAAATTCACTATAAAAAAAATAAAGAATTAAATAAAATACAAACTAAATTTAAGGAAAAAGTGACTTAACGCCGGTCAGTAAAATAAAACTTTTGCTTAAGTAATGATGACAGACGTAAAGTTTATTCAAAAAAAATTTAAAAATGGTCTTTAGTTGGACGAAGGAATAAAAGAAAAAACTAATAAAAGGTTTTTCCTTAAAAATAAAAAGGCCAAAGTAAAACAGAAATAAATTAACTAATGGAGAATAAAAATTGGATGAGTTAAGGGGAGTATAAAAGAAAAGGTTTGTTTAAATAAAGATGGCCGACGTAAAAATAAAATAACTACCGCAAAAGCAGATTGGCTGGGGCAGGGTAAAAGAAAAATCAATTTTTTTTTCTTTTTATTTTATTTCATTTTATTTATTTATTTTGCTTAAATACGGGTGGCCGAAGTAAAACAGAAAAAAAAAATTAAATAATGCAAAAGAAAATAAAAAGTTGATGGTATCGGCAAAAACAAAAACTCAAAGAATTTAAAGAAACAAAAATTAAAACAAAAGTTAGCAGAAAACCTTCCTTGTTTAGGGAAACAAATGCGGTGTAATCCTCGGTCTTGCCTCTGCTGCTGGCAGAGAAGGAATGATTTGAAAAAGAGCAGCTAGCAGCTAGCACCTTTCCTCTCGAAGTAGATGTCCATACTTCGAGAGAAAAGCTGCTAGCTGCTCTGCTTCAGTCCATGCGGGAATACCGTAAATGTTCATTTTTTGGCAGCTCCCGATACACAGGTAAAAACTTTAAGCTACTTAATATATAAGAACTGCGTATAAGCCTTACACATTCCTCGGCAGTGCCTTAAAATAGGTCCCATGTCGCATAGCTATGTATGTATTTAATGTCCACTTTAATGTCTATTCCCCTATTGTTTTGTTTTTTTTTTTTGTGTGTGTGTGTGTGTGTGTAGCGTTTGCTAGCTTTCTCCTCCTGTTGCCCATTGCCACCATAGATATCGTTGTTGGCTCTATTACTTCTGGTTTGCCAGGGTAAACAAGGATTTCATCCTCCTTCACATACTCAAAGTATTTTTGGACACATTTCAGAATTTCATTTATCGGCCTTTGCCCCGACAGATCTTTGTGAGAGCACTGTCCCTTGGGAATCTGTTCACTCTCTCCTGACCCAGAGACGAGCGTTGGCCATTCATTCATTGCTTCCTCATTGGCAACTCCTTATTATTGCTACAGTTCCTCTTTAGGTTTCAAGGATTGACAGCTAAAAGATTGACATTAATTGGTAAGAGGGGCATCCTGGTTTGCCACCCCACCATGAAATGGTTAATTGACTTCTGTCTTCTTTAAATTATGGGGTGCGGGGTAACCTGATTTTCGACATAGGTTGGAACTCAACTATATAAGCACCCACGAGTCTGCCTTACGCTTGGGGAGCATAATGAAGGGAGAAAATGTCCAAAAAAACGTCACAAATGAGAGATAACCAATGTAGCACAATATAATATGGCGTACAGCCGCTAAAGAAACAACACCGTCTTCTTCATATAGCGCCGCGTGACCACGTATTATGTTATGGGTGATGGCGACGTAACCACGAAACATCGTACGTCGTGTCTGACGTAACCTGAGGACTTTCTGTATATATATTTTCCACACATAATATCAATGCTTGAAATATGACGAGTATTCGAAATATTTAGAAGCGGAAAATGATTCATTTCTTAGTGATGTTTCAAATTATTGTTTTATGCCTTATATCGAGCTTATATATATATATATATAGTTATATATAGTTCCTACAAAAATGAAATGTATTCATTAGTATTGACACTGTGAATTACATTTCAGAATAAATAAATAAATTGAAGAATATTATCGAATTTTTACATGAAATGTATGAAATATCCACCATAAGGTATGTCATACCGTTCATATTCAACGCTCTCTCTCACACACATACACACACACTTAAACATATATATATATATATATATATATATGTGTGTGTGTGTGTGTGTATATTTTTACGTGTGTATGCATTTATAAATTATATAAATTAATTTATATTAAATAAATCTTGCATGAAAAAAAGAAGAGGAGAAAAAATTATTTTCGAGGAAGCTAAATGACGTAATCTATTATCTAATACCTAAACATTTCTGCTAACCTTATGAATATTTATCAGCGTCTTTTAATTTAAAATTTTTGAATAAGTGACAAATAGATATTTGTTGTAAGATAAAAATATTACATTTGCCTTGATAAAATCCGTCAGATGACGAAACGCATCAGCGAAGTCAAAGTATAGCTTTCCTCGAGTCTTATATATATATATATATATATATATATATATATATATATATATATATATATATATATATATGTGTGTGTGTGTGTGTGTGTGTGTGTGTGTGTGTGTGTGGCATCCTTCGGTTTCGTTAAATCATTGTTTCTGCGTTATGCGTTACGATCCGACGGGTGCATGCGTGTGTAAAAGCTATCGGAGGAGATTTTGAACATTTGTTAAGAGTGGCTGTGTGGAGGTACAACGATGGCCTTTGGAATATATGTTTATATGGACATCTTACGTTGTTCTGGGGTCAGGAACCCACACCCAAAATTTGTAAATGTCTTTTTGACACACCCTGTATATATAAATAATCACGTCCATTTAAATCTATTTAATCCTATTGTTTAAAGTAGATCGCAAAGATATAGAAGAGAAATTCCAAATTAAAGCAGGCGTTAGGCCCCTGAATACTTCGGCCTTTCTATGTTGTATAAACTTATACATACATGCACACATACGCATACATCTCTTTCTCTCTATCCTCTCTCTCTCTCTCTCTCTCTCTATATATATATATATATATATATATATATATATATATATATATAAATTAATTGATTTAAAATATTTTTTCGCTACACAGTCCTAACCATGTTTCAAAAATTTTTTAAACATAGAACTGTGTAGGGAAAAAACATATTTTAAATCAATTAATTTATAATATTAATGCTCTGTAAATTTAGATTGAGCACTATTTTGTAAAATAAAAATATCTATAAGAACACTGGATTATATATCTTACTGTACTTTCTGTTTATTTATATATATATATATATATATATATATATATATATATATATATATATATATATATATATGTGTGTGTGTGTGTGTGTGTGTGTGTGTGTGTGTGTATATATATATATATAGATAGATAGATAGATAGATAGATAGATAGATAAAACATCCCTATACTTCTAGTAAGATACACGCAATCCATACACTCAATTAAAAAGCAAAATAAAATGGCTGAAAGTAGAGCCAAAAGGCTTGAATTACTGAACATTTGGACAGTTTTTACACACACTGTGTGCAGAAAAGTAAACAATTGTTCGAACACAAAAAATTAAATAAAAAGCTTAACCGCAGTAACTTGACTGCCGTCTTTACTGAAACACACACACACACACATATATATATATATATATATATATATATATATTATGCACACCCACACACACATACATATATATATATATATTATACACACACACACAGAGAAACACACACACACATATATATCTTGTATATATTTTATGTTGTGTTTTATTAAAGTAAATATTTGTTTGTGATTTATCTCTGTGTTTTGGTAAATCATTTTTCTTTTGTTACAATTTTCAACACGTAACAATAAATATATATATGTGTGTGTGTGTGTGTGTGTGTGTGTGTGTGTGTGTGTGAAATAAGACCATTCACGAGGATTCTGTGAACATAGATATATCTCTAGCTGCCACTAATATGTATGGAATAAAATTACATTTCTCATATACTTCTGAACGCTTTACCATGTAAATTGGCTTCATTTTATGCAGCTGTGTCTTAAAATTAAAAAAATACCTCACAATATTTTAAAATAACAAATAACAACGATAGATATTCGTAGGCTTCTATAAATTATGTCTAAACAATGTAATTAATCATATTCTATATATACGTAAGAAAAAACACCTATTTATAAAATACATACCTTCTTTTGATTCTTCTTTGCTTTTTTGTATATAGTTATTTTGAAATTTCTGTAATATTACGAGACAATGAAAGACAAACTGGAGCGAAAGGTGATTGTTTTAGTAAGACAGTGATATGAAAAGTGGCGGCTTATCTAAGACTTTGCTATCGACGACTGCAAATTTCTTATTTCCTGCGTTGACTTTGAAATAGATTTCCCAGCTGATAAAACTTTCAAAAATATCATCGGTTTGTCTGCGTATGAGAATATTTTATCTTCTTTTCAACTACTTATGTCTCATTGGTCACAATATAAACAGAAGTAGTGATTTTAATTACACTTACAAGTATGCACAAATATATTTTACATTTCAGCTTCTCCCTTCTTTGATTTCTTAGTACATATGTTACGCCATTTCAATACCTCGTAAATTATAGACTATTTCGTTTTGATGTGAAAAAACTGAAAATGCATATCAGTAACGCTACTCGGTTTCAGCGAGAAAAAGAACTAAAGAAGTGTTCAAAATCTCCTGCCAATACCTCGAAAAATATGGACTAGTCCGTTTTGATGGCGTGAAAAGACTGTAAAGTCTTATCAGAAACGCAACACGGTTTCAAGGAAATAAAGGTAGAAAGACTGTTTAACACCTCCTCCCAATATCTCATAAATAATGAACTATTCCATTTTGACCGCGTGGAAAGACGGAAAAGACATATCAGAAACGCTACTGTGATAAAATCAAAGATAGAAAGAAAAACAGAAGAGAAGTAGATGTGTTTAACATCTGTTTTAGTGAAATTGAAAATCTGACAATTTGTACCCCATTACTTCTTTAAATAACGAGTAGCATTCATATTTGTGATTTCTATTGCAATATTTTGTTAAAGTTGTTAAGCTCAAATACTTAACGATGACAGGGGAATTTCTACAGTTGTTTTATTGTCGTATATCTCTCCAGGAGCTGATTCAATCATTGACTTTAGAATTAAGTTTTATTTCTAGTAAATATATAATACAACAGTTTATGTATAAAAACAGCTAAAGTGTTGAGATAAACTACATTCCTTCGTTCCATCAGTTCGAATCTTCACGGCGAAGACCCACCATATGTGTGTGTGTGTATGTGACCCGGATATAAGAGACATTTTCTCTGGTCCCAAATTAGAGCCTGTGTTAATGTATATAAAATAGACCAAACCCGGATATAAGAGAAACCCGGATATAAGAGACTTCATCTCCGGTCCCGACAACTCTCTTATATCCGGGTTACACTGTATTTATTTTCTATAATTAATTTTGGTGACGCATTTCTGACACATTTGATGACATATATGATATTCTCTTTTTAAAATGGCTGAAACATTTTATTTTCTAATATGCTTCGGAAGGTCAAAAGAAACAATATTCTCCATTTCTATGACACATACTTGCTTGTATAATATTCTGTATTTGAAATGGCTAATAATTTTTTTCATTTTTAAAAATGCTTCAGAGGATAAAACGAAATAAATTTCACTATTTCTAAGGAAGATTATTGTTTCTAAAAACGTATTTTATGACATAATCATAATTTTATTATATTATGGATTTTTTTTTTTTTTTTTCATTATGAAAAGATTTCAAAGGGAGTAAGTGAACTCCTTTTCCCCATTTCTATGGCAGATGTTTACACGTGTAATCATCTGTAGTTTTAAATTTCTTGACATTTTTTGTAAATTTTAAAATAAATGAAAGCATAAAATAAATAACTTTTGCCTATTTCTAAGGAAGATGCTTACACGTATGATGTTAAATAGTTAATTTGGGCGAGGCATTTTTTTTTTTAAACTACTTCAAAGGGAGTAACTGCAACGCTATTTCACATTTCTAAGGTAGATTCTTGCGCCTATCATCTTTTCTAGTTAATTTGCGTGTTGCAGGTTTTTTTCATTTTTTTAAACTACCTGGAAACGAATAGGTGAACACTTTTTCACTCTTTCTATGTGCTTATGGCCTTATGTTGTTTCAATTTCTGAGGCATTTTTTTAATTTTCAAAATAAATTTTTCATAAAAATAAATAACTTTTACCGTTTTTAGGAAGATACTTACACGTTATCTTCTCTTGTCAAACTGTCAGAGGTATTATTTCCTTTTTGAACATACACCAAAGCATATTTTTAAACAACTTTTCCCCATTTCTAAAACGCATGATTACGTGTACGGTCTTCTGTAGTTCAAAAGGCTGAGACTTTTCTTTAATTCTTGAAAATACTTCAAAATGAATTAATGATCAATTTTTCTACTTTTCCAAGGTAGATGATTACCCGTATGATCATCTGTAGTTCAAACGGCTAGTGCATTTTTTTCAAAATTGAGTATACTTCGAAGAATAAAATTAAACAAGTTTCCACAAGTTTCTAATGTAGATTAATACGACTATGTGCTTCTGTAGTTAAAATGCATATGGATTTTTTTCACATTCGCAGAGGCATTTTTTTTTTGTCTGTGGAATTTTTTTTTTCATTTTCGACAATACCTGGAAACGAATAAGTGAACACCTTTTCACTCTTTCGATTGCCTATGGCCTTCTGCTGTTTTTTAAAATATTTCAAAGGGAATAAGTGAACTCCGTTTCACCATTTCTAAGGAAAATGCTTATGTATATAGGCCACCGTAGTTTCAGCATCTAAAACATTCTTTCAGAAAGAAAAGATATTTTGAGAATGTTTAGGCGCATGTTTTGTGATTAAAAGAGCTGATTCATTTTATTATTTATCAAAAATACTTCAAACTATGAGGTTAAAAACTTTTCACTATTTCTAGAGTAGATGGATAAGCGTATGATATTTTGTGGTTACAATGGCAGATGGATTTTTTCATTATTGAAAATGTATCAAATGATGACGTCAACAATTTTTCACAGTTTCTAAGGCAGATTTTTAAGCATATGATATACTGTGGTTACAATGGTGGATGCATTTTTTGTTATTATGGAAAATACTTCTAACGATCAAGGTACACAACATTTTATCATTTCTCAGGCTCATGATTAAGCGTATGACGTTTTGTGGTTATAATGGCTGAAACTTTTTTTCATTATGGAAATACTTCTAACGATCAAGGTACACAACTTTTTACCATTTCTCAGGCTGATGATTAAGCGTATGATGTTTTGTGGTTACAATGGCTGAATCTTTTTTTCATTATTGAAAATACTTGAAACGATGAAGGTACACAACTTTTTATCATTTCTCAGGCTGATGATTAAGCGTATGATGTTTTGTGGTTATAATGGCTGAAAAATCTTTTTTCATTATTGAACTCAGATGACTATGCGTCTTATCTTTGTAGTACAAATGACAGAAGTAATATTCATTTATGAAAATACTTAAACGTATAAAAGTTAACAACTTGTCTCCATTTCTAAGGCAGATAATTTCATGTACGATCTTCTGTAGTTAAAATGAATGATGATTTTTTTTTTCAGATTGGCAGATCCATTATTTTACTTTTTTTAAACATAAGTCATAAACATATTTTTACGATTTCTAAGTCAGATGACTACGCTTATGATCTTCTGCAGTTGAAACTTGACTGACTGTGAGCTTTTTATAAGTACTTTAATGGTAATTATTTGAATGAAATCCTCCATATGGAAATTAGGCAAGTTTAGGGTTGTTTTTGTATATTTAGTTTCTTCATACCATTTAACTTAGCTAGGGGGATTTATGCACTTTGGCGTCTTTTATTTCTGTTCAAATTTTCTCTTTAATTTAATTCCCCATCCCCACGTTAACGGTTTAGTGATGTCAGTTCCCTGGTAGATGCAGGGCGCCTTTCGTTTCGGGTGTGATTTTCGTATTTGCTGTTGTGTTTGAATGAGTCTATGTTTTGAGTTACTACGTGGAATAAATGAATGTTTTATATTATTTTAGTCCTGCCTTGATTTCATCCAATGAACTGATCTTTTTGCGAGTTTTATTACTAACATTATTTTATTTGGTTTCTTGGAAATTGTTTTGTTTTCTTATTGTAAATAGTCACTGCGGCTAGTTTTAAAATTCTTGATTTATTCCCCTCCCCCCACAGACAATGAATTGTACATATGGGGACTAGTTAGGATTTTCATAGAGACAATGAGGTATTATGGTGAATGTAGTAAAAAAGGTAAGTAAGAATGCGTTGTTTTGGTGTTAGGAATATTGTTGTATGTTTCCGTTAGTATTTGTGGCTAGCTAAGCTTAAATTTAAGACAGATGAAGACCGTCCTTTTTTCCCATCCCCCATTTTGGCCTTGTGTCACATTTTTTTAAATATTTACAAATAAATATCGCTCTTCCCTATGGTATCCAAACATTATGACTTTAAACGCAATACTAGATTGGCAGCAAGGTCATATCCATTTACATTTGAATTGAATAAATGTAACCGTAAGTTTTATGCTAACCGTTTCTTTTCCTGAAGTTCTCTTTTACGGAACTCTCTTCCGGCCCCATGTTTTCCAGTCAACTTTGATCTTCAAATATTTAAATGCAATGTCAATCGCTATCTAATGTCTTCCTGATTATTCCTCCATTGTTTTCGCTACTTAGTAATGTTTCTGCATTCTAATTCTTTCCCAGCCATTAACCCTTTGGTCTTAGTTTCTTTACTGTATTGCTTGGGATGAATCCGATTGTAATGAGATTGGCAAAAGTAATTTTACCTATTTACATATGTTGGTTATAAGAGAAATAATGTACAGAGTAAAGAGATAGACAGAAGAAAAGTTGACTGCTGACCACGTGTCGTAGAACAACGCTATGGCGTCTTCGATAGGATGTTTAAGTCGCTTGGACGAATCAGAATTTGTCGAGTCTTGGATCCGGTGTTTTGCCGCCCAGGCTAGGGCTAAAAAATTTAAAGGCTGTAGTAAGGCGAGAGGAGGAGAAATTCAAATAACAAACCTCTTCCGGGCTTCGGCAGGTTTTGAGGCTATGTTATGGCATACCCCGAACAATTGAAGAATTTGACTTTCATCGAAATTTCACAAATGATAAAAAGAAATTTACGACCTAAGAAGAAAATTGTCAAAGCGGAAAGAACCATTTTTCTGTCCATTAAACAGAAACAAGACGAATCAATTATACAATATTTTCAGAGAAGCTAACAGATTCTGCAAATTTGATACACTGAGAACTGAAGATTTGACTTTAGAGGATAAATTTATTCAGTTACAGTTGATTGAAGGTATGGATGATATATTTGATAAATATAAGATATTTCGACAATTACAATTGAATAATTTTGTCTAGTTGCATGTGTGGAATTTGTACAACAGTTGCAATTGATTAAAAAAAATAATTCTACTGAAGAATCTACTGAATAAAATGCTGATGCTTACAGTATAAAAAAAATAACCCAAGAAATGCAAATACTAAAACGTATGACATTAAAAAATGACAGAAAAAAAGTCCCGCTTTTGGTAAAATTTACCATAACTGCGGAAGAAAAAATCATTTTCAGTGTGTATTCAAATTTGCATATAGACTGAAATATACAAGAATGAGGCACGGTGGCTCGGATTGTGGAATCAGAGAGCCGAGTTCGAATTGCAGTCGAATCCATTACATTCACTTACGTGCTAATACCATTGGAAAAGGTATGAATCTTCTTCTTCTCCTTCCCCGCTCAGCTATGGGTAAATTGCTGGATGGCAACTGATGTACAGCAGAAAAAAATGACAACCTACTGCGGGAAAATCTGCCTCGTCAGTCATGTATCGAATGATACATGATCGTCTAAGCATGTATCACGCATGACACATAAGTGACTGACTTACTACCCTTTATAAGAGCCAAAGGGTCGCATAATGCGAATGTTCTAACCATGTTCCCACGTCTCTTCTAATTATTACATTCTAATAACGGCCTGGATTGAGGAATCGGAGAGCCGATTACGAATTCCAGTCGAATACATTACATTCATTTACGTGCTAATACCCTTGGGAAAAGTATGAATTCTCTTCTTCTCCCCCAGCTATGGGTTTGACACTATTTGGCTTGCTAAAAAAGAGAAAGAAGAAAAAAAAAAGGAAAAAAAAAAGAAAGGCGAGAATTGAATTTAGCTGATAAGAAGCCATCACGAAAAGGACACTAAGCGGGGCGGGTGGAAATTCCAGGTTGGCCAAATAACTCCAGAGACAGAATTCTAAATAGATAAACATTAACTGTGTCGCAAAATGTCTATTTGTACCACACACGGTTGCCAAAACAAAAGACCAAACCATTGGTTATCTACGGGAAATTCGTTCGGGAAAAGGCATCTGTTTTGTGTCGAAACTGGCTATGGTGGCGAAATTATTTTATCGGGAATATATAACGCCAGAATGCGAAACGTCTAATTGACCACCCACTAGTTAATTGACGAAAATCTCATTGACGAATTCCAGGTAATTCGGTTAAAGATAAAAAGTCTAGGGTGTGAGGTCTCCTCGAAGAGAAGAAAGAAAAGGAAAAGTGAAAAAAAAAAGATAATTTTTTTTTCTTTGAGCAAGAGTTTTTAAACTGAGGCTAGTCTGGCCACATCCACGCCGCTGGACGACCATTGGCTGAATGATAGCAGGAGTATTGGGCGGAGGTAATCATGTGAAGTAGGAGGGGAGGCCTGCTGACACCCATTGAGGGGATAGGTGTGAGATGCCACTGTGAAAACAAAGAAGTGGATTGTGGGTTTGGAATTATCAAGGAACCTCCAACCCCGACAAGCCCACCCCGGTTTTGGTCGGCGTCCATATAAGCAAATTCGCAGCGAGCGAAAATCAGTTCCAGTTGGAGTTGGCAATTGGCAGAGACAGTTGCAGAGTTACTAGCCTCGTAGATAGCTGACTTGAAAGATTCCACGCAAATCACGAACTCATCTTCTAATCAAGAACAATTTATTTTTGTAGAACGACTTAGACTCATACCACCAAAACAAGTTTTTTGATATCGCCTGAAGACACACCAAGAACCAGTTTCTTAAAAGAACAAACAACTTAAGATGTTAAAACTCGCCTAACAAAAACAAAGTGTCACGAATCCATATAGCGGGTTGGGAGAGAAGACGCAGTCCTATATTCAGCAACCAGATATAAAATTATTGTTATCCTTTTTTTGACATTTGAACTTTTTGAGTTATTATTTTATTTTATTTTACATATACTTGTGCAATATCGCCCTTATTCGAACTCAGCTTGCATTACGGCCCGGCGACTGATTGATTTTGTCTGCCTAAGATCAATTCACAACGTGGGTAGGTTAGACTGGAAATCAAAGCAGTTGCCAGACGTTGGAGGCGAGCTGTGAACGACGAGGCTGATACCGAATCTAACCAGATTCCCATCCGAATCACCAAAAGGTTAGAACGTCACATTTGGTGCCGCGACCAATACCAAGGCAGTTGGTCGTCACAGGACAGGATAGCACCACTGACGCAGACAGGCGGACGTCACACTTGGCGCAGCGACACCGGGAGAACGTCACATGAGTAAATGGCAGGACAGATCTGGTTTTGTAGCTTTGGATGGTAACTGGTCTACCGCAGAAAGAAATGACAAACTACTGCGGGAAAAATCTGCCTCGTCAGTCATGTATCGAAAGAAACATGATCGCCTAAGCGTGTATTACACATGGCACATAAGTAACTGATGCAAAATTATAAAGGAAATAGACAGTATAGAAAAATTGGAAACAGAAAGAATTGATAACGTCTTTTCAATACAAAGACCCAAGAAAAGAATTCTTTTGAAAAAATTCAATTCAATGGCATGACTTTTCCAATGCACGTGGATACGTTGAGTGAGATCACTCAAATTCCAAGAAATAAAGAAAATGTCACCTGAAATAGAGACAATTCGATGGATCTATTATAAAATAAATTCGTAACGGAATGTAAAAGAATTCATAGATTCTGCCAGGAATAAATGTTCTGAAGGTCGATACATCGATATTAATCAATATTGTGAAATCAGAAAAAGTAAAAATGGTTAAAGGGTTATAAAGCGAACATACAATTAAATGGAAATAGTAGCCTCCCTCCTGATTTGAATCCCCTAAATGACCTGTCCACCTTCTACAACATTTAGTGGTTGACACTGTCGAAAAAGCTATCCACAAATTATCGAGCATTAAACTTTTTGAAAAAGTTGATTTAAAATCTGCCTATAATCAAATACAGATTGATGATAAATTCAAGGAAATTACGATAATAAAGGATTTTTAAGATGAACGAGAATGACTTTTGGAGTGAAAATGATAAGGGACTTCTTTTTTTTTTTTTTTTTCGAAGAGCAATGGAAAACGTATTAACTGAAGAAATTAATAACTGATTATTTATCAAGATGATATTTACCTCGGATCCACCACTAAGGACAAATTAAAACAAAAACAAAACATGTGTTAAACAAGTTAAAAAAAAACGCGTGTTATAAAATAAACAGAAATAAATGTGAATTTTCTCGCAATACAATATCATATATAGTGCACCAGATTTCAAAAGAAGGTATTGTGCCAGATTTAAAGTTAATTAAGAAAATTCTAGAGGGATCTATATTTGTGAATGCAAATAATTAGAATCCTTTTTAGGATTGGTTAATTTTTATATATTTTTTACAATAAGTTTCACCCTGTATAAGACCCGGGGTCACTCGAGATAGAGGCTTACATTAGTGGATGATTTATATGGATTGTAAGAGAAAATACGGTTGACTCTAGATTTGAACAGGTTCAAATTGTAATGATTGAGGAAATATCCTTTTGGAAGACTGTTCTAGGCACTGGTTCGCGAATAGAAGCTGTTTGAGTGGAACTTACTTCTCAAAGATGGAATATGGAGGGAATTAGTGTGGGGTTGCTACTATGTGACATGGCGGGTCTTAGCCGTCTAGGTGAGACCTAGTGGAACTGGGAGGTACAGTTCGTCTGAGCATTTTCCATTTTAGTAGCGATAGGGAAGTGAAAAACGTGCCACATGTCGCTAATGGGAGAGAGGTTGGAGCGTACCTACCAAAAACAGTGGCCTAATAGAATCATTTCATGAAATGCGTAAAAAGAATAGTGTTCTGAATGGCTAAAACAGATGTTTTACAATTCGTCAATGCAAACTTTCAAGTTACGAAATTAGCCACCCAAGAATTAAAAAAGAAAACAAAATACTCATACCTGAAATAGATCAAATCAATGTTCCGTTAAACTGTCAACAAAAAGTCGTTACATTAAAGAAAAATCAATCAAATTCTCGTATATATTTATCTGCTTTCTAATTGATACATTGACTATTGATTTGGTTGTTTGTAATATCGATTATTTATATTCATTATTTAATTTTACACCACGTTATTTAGAAATCATTGGATTTATTACGTTTTATTAATATTCTTTTTATTTCCAGTCGACAGCAAAATGAAAATTATTTTTCTAGAATAAGTAGAACAATGGCAATCTCAGTGACAGCCGACAACAGTACAAAAGCCAAAATATCAAGCATTAAATACTGATACAAAAAGACCTAATAAAACTACCGCCATATTTGATGACGCCATCTTCTATACGCGTTCCACTTTCAGATGAATGTTCTGGACGCGACTGGTCGAAACGGTAAACTTACAAAAGATTTTAAAAATATGAACTGTTCCTATTTTCCTGGACAAAAAACAAAGTTTAATAAAAACACAGGAAAGATTTCGAGAAACAAAATTAAATAATACAATTCTTTTTTAGATTTTCAAATCCAACTAAACGGTTTTGCCTGCAAGAGATCGTCAATGTTCCGTTGATCTGTCAACAGAAAAATCTATCAAATTCTCATATATCTTTAGGCAAATTTCGAATTGACTGATTGCCTGATTGGGCTATTTGAAATATAGATTATTTTTTATTAATTATTTACTTTTATGTCACGTTATTTAGAAATCAGTTATATTTAAATTAATCTTTTTTTATTTTCATTCGTCTGTAAACTGATAAACATTTTCGTAGAATAAGAACAATAATGACAATCGCAATTACTGCCGACATTAGTACAAAAGCCAAAATATCGAGCATAAAATACTGATACAATGGCATATCCTGACAATAAGATCTGAGAAAACCACCGCCATATTTGATGACGTCATCTACTATACGCGCTCCTCTTTCAGATGGATGTTCTGGTCGAGATTTGAAAATATCACTCGCCTGTTGGATATTCTTTTTGTATTTCGGATTCTCGATAATTTCCTTCATAGTTGCAACAAGTTCTTCCACGGTGTAATTATGTATATCCATCGAGAGTCCATATCCTTTGTCCACAATTCTTCTGGCGTTGTGTGGCTGGTCAGCAAAAAGTGGGAAGCCCAGCATCGGAACACCGTGATACAAACTTTCAAACTGTCCTCCATTGCCACAATGAGTGATAAACAGTTTTGTTTTTTTTTGTTTTTAGTAAGTCGTTTTGTGGCATCCATTTTGTAAAAACACATTCGGAGAAGAATAATTTGAATCCGAACATTTCCAAACGACATCGTATTTTATTTGTTTAAAGGCTTCTCCCATTTTCTCGACATGTTCTTTTTTGAAGCGATTTAAAAATTGATCCAAAAAAACAACAATGATTCCATTTTTTGAAGAATTGACAAATTTAAGCAAATCTCCTTTTAGTGGTTCTGGGGGCTGCGCTCCTATACCCCCTAAATATTCGACATTTGGCAGAGCTGGCAATCCATAATCTATCAAAATATCATTCTCCACGATATATAACTCTGCTTTGCTTAGAAGTTCTGCAAATGAGATATCAGGTTTATTCGGTGCATAAGTTTTGATACTTTTTGCCGGGGCACCTGCAGGCGCAGTCATATAATCTACTATATGCATATAAGTATTCTGCAACTTTTCCGTAAATGACATTCGTTCCGAATATGCAGTTAACATATGCGGAAAAGTGGAGAAAACCCACGGAGTTCGATGAACTGATGGCAGATCCATTGCTCCAAAAAATATGAATGGAAGTGATAGTTTATAAGGAATTATTGTAAAACAATGGCTCGAGAACACGCTGTCGACTACGACCAAAGTTGCTTGGAATGACTTCAAATAATTAAACCATATTTGGTCGAGCAGCAATTCATCACATATTTCCCGCATCAATTTCTGAATTTCCTGAAATGTATAGTTGCTATTTTGAGAAAAGTAATTTATGGCAGCATCAGTGAATTCTGTTATTTTTATTATTTCTGGCTTGCGTACAAAATGGACGCCATCCTCTGCTTTAAGTATTTTGGATAGTTTTGGGGGAACAGGGAAATAAGAGTTATGACCCCTTTTATAAAGTTCTTTCGCCAATGAAGTCATCGGGTGTATGTGACTGAAATATGAAGAACTGAGAAATAAGATGTTGTCACTTATGATTGGCTTGGCGATGAGCAAGAAGAAAATTCCGGATAAAATTAAGTGAATTATCTTCATTTTATAATTTTTCCCGGGAAGAATCCTGAAATTTGGAAAATAAAATAATTTAAAATCTGTTATTTTAAAATAGCACAAATCAAAGAAGAATAAATAAATAAGTAAAAATGAATAAATAAATAAAAAGGCAAAATGAATAAATAAAAATGAATGAATAAATAAAAAATGTAAAATGAATAAAAAATAGATAAATAAAAAGAGAAAATTAAAAAATAAATAAATAAAAAGGCAAAATGAATAAATAAAAATTAATAATTAAATATAAAAGAAAAATGAATAAAAATAAATAAATAAAAAGTTACAATGAATAAATAAAAATGAATAATTAAATAAAAAGGAAAAATGAATAAAAAAGGAATAAATAAAAAGACAAAAATGAATAAAAAAAATTGATTACATAAATAAAAATGAATAAATAAAAAGAAAAATCGAATGAATAAAAAATAAATAAATAATAACAAAGCAAAATGAATAAATAAAAAATAAATAGATAAAATAGCAGAAATGAATAAATAAATAAATAAATAAATAACTACAAATGGATAAATAATTAAATTAATTAAAAATCAAAAATAAATAAACATTTTATTTTAAGGTGAGTCAAACTGGATGTATTATTCCCTGATCATAACACGAACGTAATTTGACAAAAAGAAAAATATAAATCTTATTCTCTGTGCAGTGAGTGGAAATGACAAACTCTTCTTCGTATTGCCAATCTTTCCCTACCAATAAATAATGTGAAATATTTTTTGGTTGAAAAACGAATCCAGATTTATCCGCTTTTCAAAGTTATTTCTGTTGAAAGAAACTTACAGATTGATTCAAAATTCAAAATCTCTTATGTATGAAGGGAAACGTGAAAATCTTAGATCAAGTTGTGAATGAATTCGATCATGAAAAAAAAAACATGTAAATTATTTTCTATTTTTTGGTCACACTATTGAAGGCTGTAGCAATCTGCAGATAATTAGTATCATGACAAAAGTACGCAGGTATAGTCTTTAAGAAAGCTCTATTCAACTGAGAATACAAGGTTCGCATATAATGTCCTCTTATAGTCCCAGTAAACAAAAATAGGTCTCTCAAAAAGGAAGTAACGAAACAAGGAAAGACCACTCTTGATTATTCATAACAAGTAGATCATCTTATATACTTGATAAATTCAGCATCATCTACACCTGCATATGTTTTAAGGTTTGTTTTTTTTTTTATTAATGTCGTCAACACAACTTCTGACATTGTACGCAGCCATGGTAATTTCTGTTGTCTCACTAGTTGTCATATAAAGTTTTTTGGCGGGAAGAATTAAGTTTGGTACTACAGTGTAACTTGTAGTCACCGAATTGATAGTCAATTGGAGTATTGTTGCGGGTGGAAGACAACAACAAACAAAACAAAACCTTGAGTAAAAATTATTGGTAAGTTTATTTTTCTTACTGAAAATACATAACAAAAATGATGTTACAATGCACAAGGCAAAAATATTTCTACAAGTTCATGTAGAAAAGAGCATTGTCCTGAGAAGGAGAGTTTTTGAAGTCACTGGAGAACGTTGAAGTAGAGTTTGGAGTATCGAGAGTTGAGATTTACTGGAGACAGATGGAGCGGCGGCCGATGGCGAGCCAGGTAAATCCCCGCGACTCTATCGTCGTCTTTTTCACTCTCTATGATCGTGCGAATCAGTTGCAGGTTGTTCTAAATTGTTCGGCCCTCGTCAGCACAAGTCTGCTCCGCCTGCAACAGAATCCAGGCAGCTGACTGCAAACACTGGTCAAAATCTTCAATTCTGTGTTGAGAAGAGTTATGAACCTGCAATTGTATAAGTGCACCCTCCCACCACCGCCACCATGTGATTACACACCTGGAAATCCAGTCGATGACGGGAACCTACCAGAACTGGTTGTTGATCACTACTGTCAAGTACAATTCGTAGGACAGACAATCAATTCCTGGAGATTTGCTGCTGCCGATTCACTTCA
This sequence comes from Acanthosepion pharaonis, assembly GCA_903632075.3. Classification (NCBI taxonomy): domain Eukaryota; kingdom Metazoa; phylum Mollusca; class Cephalopoda; order Sepiida; family Sepiidae; genus Acanthosepion; species Acanthosepion pharaonis. The sequence goes on along the minus strand of CAHIKZ030002788.1, from coordinate 93,639 downwards.
AAGCCAAGTGAAAACTCGCCCTCCGTGATCTCAACTTCGCTGAGGGCCGTTTTATTCAACGAGAATCAAGGAAAGTCGGCTAAATACCTGCGAAACGCTTCGTCGCAGAGACTAGGCTCCTTAATAAAACGGTTCTGGAAATACCACCAAAATTCCGCACACATATCCTTGGTTGACTGTAGGCGGCGTCCATCCGGGTTATCCAGCAAGGACGAGTTGAACTTCCAGTGTCCAGCCAGTCTAGGCCTAGAGTCTAACGCCACGCGGGCACAAACAAGTTTGTGGTCCGTGTAGCTTAACGTTGAGCAATCTAGCAAATGTAGATCGACCCTTCTCACTAACATTCTATTCAGGTTGCTAGCCACCCGGGTAGATAGTTACGTATGTGCCCACGTTCACATCCACCCCCTGCGATTGATCGATCCTGTATCTATAGACCATACCAAAGTCGCCGATCAGAACGACCAGGTTGCGATCACCGACTTCTTGCTACATCCCCGCTCCTGATATATTTTGGGGTCCAGAACGGCATTTTGGTCCAGACGTTTAATTTGCGGTCATAGTTTCGAATTAAAGTAATGACTCCCGGAGCTTCCGAAAAAATTTCTGGGGTTCTCCGTCGACTTTCCGTCAACGGCCGTAAACTTGAACAGAGGCTTCAAGAGTGCCTTCCTCTAACAGGAGAGGTCCCTCTGGCACCCACCTTGGGGAAAGATGCGTGTATTTTGTTTATTTTGGGGGTTGGCTGAAGAAATTGCTTGGGTGGGAAAAGGATGGAAAGGAAGCTGTCGAAGGCGTAACTAGGAAATTGAGGAGGTAGGAGCCTCTTCAATTCCCTAGTTACGCCTTCTGGTTAGCGAAACAGCGACGGATTGAGGCTTGGTGCGTTCCATATCTCATTCCGCCTTCTCCGGCCGGCTTTTTCTTTTTCTTGCAGCTTTTCACCTCCTCTCCGTCGTCCTCCTTTTCCTTCCCACTTTTCGTCATTGAGGTGGAGGCATTTTCCCCAGCTCCATATCAGAGTTAACCTGCGGCTGCTGTTGTTGCTGCTAGTTTTCTTACTGTTTTTCTTGTATGCTATAGTGGAACACACCTATTGTATAGTTAATATTCTCTCCCACCTATAATAAGTAGGAGTAGTAGTAGTAACGAGTTAGTCGCGAAGTTGGTCAGATGCCCCCCCCACACACACAGACAATATTTGTACATAAGGGGACTATTTAGGATTTTCATTGAGACAAAGGGGTATTTTGGTGGATATAGTAAGAAAGGTATGGATAAATGTGTTGTTTTGGTGATAGGAATATTGTTCAGTATGATAGGGTCAGTGGTTGTCGCTAGCTAAGTTTTATTTTAAGACAAGTGATGACCATCCTTTTCCCCAACTCCCTCTTTGGCCTTGTGCCACATTTGTTGTAAATTGCAATAATAAATATTGTCGCGGAGTTGGTCAGTCAATCGATGTCGGACGATTGTTAGTCGGATATTATAGTATCAGCGACCACGATTAGATTTCTCTGCGCCATTACCACCCACCTTCTCATGAGAATGGACTGATCTCTCTACGATATAGGACAGTGCTATAGAGTTCTGGTGAGATCTAAGAGATCAGGTGACCATCTCACTTCCGTCTCTCGACAGGAAGATACCGTTGGACTGTAGACTCTTGCTGATTGTTATTACTAACCTGCGTTCGTTATTACTAATCACTCTGTTGTTAAATACCTCTTCAAATATACCAGTTCTTAACGTTTTGTACGTCGAACCTATTTTAGGACCGACTTAGTACAAATACAAGCCTCCACTGTGAAACTACTCTACAACATTGTTTCAGCTGTTTTTGTTGCTTTTTTGTTGTTGATGCCACTGCCCCTGATACTTTTCTTGTTGTTACGGTTCATGTCGCTTCTCCAGCTGCTTTTGTTGTTTTTCTTGACACCGCGGACGCTCTTCCTGCTGCTTCTTGTTGGGGATATCTTTCTGGAAAGGAAGTATTGCAGACTTTGGTCCACTTCTCACTACCGCCTTCCAATCACCGAGGCCCTCGAGCGATTTATCCTCTCTGACGTCTCTGCTGTCGTTGGGAGTGTTAGTTTAGATTACGACACCGGTTCTTCCTGGGCAAGCTTTAGAGAAATGCCCCGAAGCATCCTTGGGCCCAGCAGTGGGATCGCTGGACTTCTACAATTAACAACATCTTACATTCTCGACACGACAGTATGTCGAGGATGTCCAAGAAAAGTTTCCGGTCCATTGTCACCTGCAAGATAAAATCCCCGGTAGCAATGCCCGCCATGCTTATCAGAAAGACATACTCGGCAAGTCTAAATTTAGAAAAATATTCACCCAGCCGGTCCTCAGTAATGTCGGGTGGCACCCCCGTGCGCAATCGCCAACGTCCTCCTGGTGCCAATGATCTCTGTCTGAAGTCGGACGGATTTGGCTATGAGTAAACTACCAGCCATCTGTTTGGCCTCCTCTTCTGTTGCCAGGAGAATGTACCCCCGTGGCATTAGATCGCTTGAACAGCATTTTTAGCCCTAGTTTTAGAATCTTCATCGTATCCCTGTTGACTTCAATTTCCGCGTTTTCACTTCAGTGGTCGACATGGAAGTTGTCTGCGGCATCTAAAGCCTCAGGGACGGTTATAAACTCTTTCCTGTTCACATATTGTTCGTATATCAAACACTGCAGTGGTCCGCATCTTTTGGGGGGCCTATTCGAGGCCCAAGTGATCTGTGAGATGAGGGAGCGTGTTCCAGATGTTCTTCCGGTGTCTGGAGAGAATTTTCAGCCATTGTGGTGTAGGTCCCACCACGGCAAACAACATGTATTGTACTGAACCAGTTACAAATGCTTGTAAGATACTTGTGCATAAAAAGAATGTTCAACGTTTAAACAATTTTTTTTTAAAAGACAATAACAAAAATAAACAAGGAAAATTTTTGCCTACAAAATTAAAATTGACTATAAAAAAAAATAAAGAATTAAATAAAATACAAACTAAATTTAAGGAAAGAGTGGCTTAACGCCGGTCAGTAAAATAAAACTTTTGCTTAAGTAATGATGACCAACGAAATAATTTATTTTTATTAAATTAAATTTGGTTTTGAATGTGAAGAAAAGAATGAATTTCTTTCCTTTTTCTTTTGCTGAATTGATAATGTCAAGTTTTATTTTACCTTCGTTAGAAATGATTTACGATATTATTTTCCATATCATATTATATTAGTAATTATTGCACATAGTTTACAATACAAATTTACATTTTATACGAATTCTACTTCGCAAAAATTGACATGTAGAGTGTGGTCACCGTATCGTAGATTGGGAGGTGTCCTATGAACACCGATTAACTGTATCAAAATAAGAAATAATCTCATGTGAATCAGAGTTAGTTCCAATAATTAAAGGAAGATATTTAGTCTTCAGCTCACAAGAAACTAGTAGATAATTATTAAAACGATTTTATGTACAGGAATCTTCGACTTACTTTCGAAGATCCATTCCTACGGTGCGGGGTAACCTGATTTTCGACATAGGTTGGAACTCACCTATATAAGCACCCACGAGTCTGCTTTACGCCTGGGGATCATAATGAATGGAGAAAATGTCTCAAAAACACGTCACAAATGAGAGATAACCAATGTAGCACAATACAATATGGCGTACAACCGCTAAAGAAACAACACCGTCTTCTTCATATAGCGCCGCGTGACCACGTATTATGTTATGGGTGATGGAGCCGTAACCAGTAAAAATCGTACGTCAGGTCTGACGTAACCCGAGGACTTTCTGTATATATATTTTCGACACATCATATCAATGCTTGAAATATGACGAGTATTCGAAATATTTAGAAGCGGAAAATGATTCATTTCTTAGTGATGTTTCAAATTATTGTTTTATGCCTTATATCGAGCTTATATATATATAGTTATATATAGTTCCTACAAAAATGCAATGTATTCATTAGTATTGACACTGTGAATTACATTTCAGAATAAATAAAACAATTAAAATACTAAAGTTGATCGAAAAAAATGTAAACAGGCATTTGAAGAATATTATCGAATTTTTTACATGTATGAAATGTATGAAATATCCACCATAAGGTGTGTCATACCGTTCGTATTCAACGCTCTCTCTCTCTCTCTCTCTCTCTCTCTTACTCAGACACACACACTCAAACATATATATATATGTGTATGTGTGTGTGTGTGCGCGTGCGTGTGTTAGTGTGCATGCATTTATTAATTATATAAATGAATTTATATTAAATAAATCTTGCATGAAAAAAAAGAAGAGGAGAAAAGATTATTTTCGAGGAAGCTAAATAACGTAATCTAATATCTAATACATAAACATTTCGGCTAACCTGATGAATATTTATCAGCGTCTTTTAATTTAAAATTTTTGAATAACTGACAAATAGATATTTGTTGTAAGATAAAAACATTACATTTGCCTTGATAAAATCCGTCAGATGACGAAACGCATCAGCGAAGTCAAAGTATAGTTTTCCTCTAATCTCATATATATATATATATATATATATATATATATATATATATATATATATATATATATATATATATATATAAAATAATCACGTACATTAAAAATCTATTTAATCCTTTTGTTTACAGTAGATCGCAAAGATATCGAAGAGAAATTTCAAATTAAAGCCCCCGAATACTTCACCTTTCTATGTATATAAACTTATACATACATGCACACATACGCATACATCTCTTTTTCTCTCTCTCTCTCTCTCTCTCTCTCTCTATATATATATATATATATATATATATATATATATATATATATATATATATATCTGTATGTATTTTTATATATATATATATATATATATATATATATATATATATATGTGTGTGTGTGTGTATGTATATATATATATATATATATATATATATATATATACCCTTACTAGAAACATACACATAATCCATACACCCAATTAAAAAAGCAAAATATAATGTCTGAAAGTATAGCCGAAAGCGCTCTGAACTATAGAACATTTGGACAGTTTTTACACACTCTGTGTCCATAAAAGAAAACACTTGTTCCAACACAAAAAGATTACATAAAAACTTAATCGCAGTACATTGTCTGCCGTTTTACTGAAACATGTACACACACACACACACAAAACACACACACACATACCTATATATATATATATATATATATATATATATATATATATATATATATATATATAAAAAGAGAGAAACTGCAAACATTTTTTTGTTATAATGTGGATTTATTATATTTATGTATATATTATATTTTATTGCGAAAATCTATAGTCTGAAAAAAATTAATAAAATATAAATTTTATCGTCAAAATGCTTATGTTTTTTAAATATAGACAAATTTTTTTTTTTCAAAATTTTTTCCATATTTTAGAATATTCAAATTTTGATTTAAAAACCTTGTTTATCTTTTTTCTGCAACAAATACATATATAGATAAATATATATATATATTTTTGGTATATATATATATATAAAATTTTTAAAATAAAAATAAAAGTTAATGAAACACAAAAATATTCCATGATCAATAATTTATTCCATTGGATTTTTTTTTTTTTTATTCCAATCCAAATTTTATGAAAAACTCAAAAATTCTCTAAATTTAGTGATTACAATATTTAAAGCACAAAACAGAAAAAACAATTTTGTTTTTTTTTTTTCAAACTCAGTATGAAAATCCGTCCAAACATTGTAACGATTAAAACTCAATTCAAACTATTTAATCTCAAACGAGGATTTGTTCTGATGAATGGACAATATTTTTTGAAAAAAAAATTTATCAATGAAAATTGAATTTTAATACAATTATTTCTCATTTTCTTTAATTTTAATGTCTAAATCGAAATTTTAACACTTTTTCATTATAAATTTTTTTAAAAATTATAAAAATAAATAACAGCACCATATTCTTAGCACATTGTTTATTGAAAATTTTTTGACCCATCCGATGACAAAAATGAAAAAAAAAAAAAAAAAGGGAAATGGGTTGTCATTAAAAAGTACGGAAGGTCACGTGGCTTGAAAAAATTTTAGATTTCATTATTTATAGTATTTTTTATACTTAAATTTAAAATTGTAAAATAAAAAAATGATTTACCACAACACAGAGAATCATAAACAAATATTTAATTTACAAAACACAACAAAAAATATATACAGGATAAAATATTGTTTCCTACAAAACAGAAAACACAGAGTTAAACACATACTAATACAAAATATCTTTACAAAAAAAACATAATCTAAGTGCTATATTTGGAAATCCACAAAGGTGTATAAATAAATATATATTTTTAGTTTGGTCAATGAAAATTAGTCAAAATTCTATTTATAACTTTGTTCCATGAAATTCTCTTTTTTGGTTTTTGCAAACAACTTTTTATAGAGATTCTTTCGGCTGGATATAATAGTCCTGAATCAAAAGCCGGAGTTGATAACACAGCAATTTCCCTTCATTTCTTTAAAAAATCCCATTTTATATATTTCAGAAATCTAGAATGATCTAGAATTTTCCAAAATGATCTTCTATTTCTAATTTCTCTATTTTACAACTACTTCATGAATGAAAACTTTTTGTAATAACAAGTAGAACTCAAAGGAATCCTTTATTATAGAAATGCATCCTCGTAACAATAGAAACAACAAAGTTAAATAAGTTCCAGTAATAATAAAATAACAAAATAAAAAATTGAATGCTAATTTTTTGTTTTTATTAAAATTACCATATATTAAACATAAGTTTTATTTTCCAAAAAAAAAAAAACGTTACGTCAATTTGACCATCTTTATTTAATGTTTTCAAAAGTGAGCTGTCGATATGTGATGATACAATATACTTTTTAAAAGAAATGACAACATATATCAGATTTTACTTTTTGGAAATGATTTTTTATTCGAAAAAGTATATAAATTTAATTCAAAATATTTTAACAAAAAATTTGCTAATTTAGTCAAATAAATTTTGAAAAAAACAATTGATTTTTGAACTTATAAAATTTTAACTTGTTTACAAAATTAGAAAAAAATGTGATAGCTATTTTTTAAGTAATTTTGATGACAGAAATAATTCTTTTTAAATAAAATTTCTTTCCTGATAAGAATGAGTAAAAATTTTTAAAAATAATCAAAAATTTTGTTTTTCTTCTTAAGAATGATATATATATTCTAGCCGATAAAATTTATTTTACAACGTAGATTTTTCATGCTATGTTTTTAATATATATTTCTTGGGATAAATATATATATATTATATTTTATTCTATGAACGCCAAATATAATATGTACATATATTCATTTTTAAATATACATTTTTTCTCGTTGGAACAATTGTATATTTTTCTAAAAATATAAATATATATATATATATATATATATATATATATATATATATATATATATATATAATAAAAGGCTTAAACACTAATATTCCATGGTCATAATTTATTCCATTGAATCGTAAATACGATCCAAATCATCAGACCTTTAAATTCAAAATTCTAACAGAAAAAACAACTCCGTCAATCAAAACAGAATTTAGAGAAATGTAAGTATGAGGATGAGTACACAGAGAGAATTTTTGAGATGTTTCTTTATTTAAAAAGAGAGAAAGAAATCGACGGATGTCTAATACATAAAGATACATTTCTGGTGACATATATCACCACAGACAATTCAGATAGGAAGGAAAAAAAAAAAAAAAAAAAAAATTTTGGGGAAGGGATGGGAGGAAAATAAATTGTTTGTTTACTTAAAATTTAAAAATTAGGCGGTCAAATATAATATATGAAGATGAATATAACGATTGTCTCATTTCGCAAGGACCAAATATTTCTATTTTTAAAAACATACTAATATCAATTTGTAAAAAAAATATAAAACCGTAGTGTTATATATATACAATATATATATATATATATATATATATAAATATATATATATATATATATATATCCATCAAAGTGGCGTAATATGAAGTCTTGCCGACAATTATGACCATTAATTTTTTTTCAGAAAATAAAATTCTTAATTCCACTTATCACACTTTCATGGTCAATGTGGTTTCCTTCTAAACCTTTGTAAAACATAAAATTTGTAATGTTACTTTTCAAAACTTTAGAAACTAGTTAAAATCAATATGTTTTGATCGATTATATTTTATCAATATATGGAAATGTTTCTGTCCTGCGTGTAAAAAATATAGGTTGTTTGGATGATTGATGGTAATATTTTTTTTCAAAAATATTGGATTGATAAAAGTTTTTTTGAAAATTGTTAATATTTTCATTTCAAAACAGACTTTGAACTGAAAAACAATGACAGTACGTGATGCATTTAACATCAAATTCTGTCCTTTCCTTAGTTTTTTTTATAGGTTCATGTTTTGAAAAATATTCTACAGGAGGATCCTGTGAACATAGATATATCTCTAGCTGCCATTAATATATATGAAAGAAAAACGGATCTCTATATTTGAACGCTTTACCACATAAAAATTTTATGCAGCTGTGTCTTAAAAAAAAAAATTAAAAAATCTGATATTTTAAAATAACAAATAACATTTATAGATATTCGTAGGTTTCTAAAATTATGTCTAAACAATGTAATTAATCATTTCTATATATACGTAAAAAAAAACACCTATTTATAAAATACATATCTTCTTTTTCCTGATTCTTTTTTGCTTTTAATATAGTTATTTTGAAATTTCTGTAACGACAATGAAAAAAACTTTAGCGAAACTAAAGTTTTAGAAGACAGTGATTTAAAAATGGCGGCTTATCTAAACTTTGCTATAGACGACTGCAAATTCCCTGTTGATTTTAAATACCTCATAAAAATGGAAAATATAATCCGTTTTCTGCATCGAATATTTTAAAGACTGTCTCATTGGTCATATAAAAAAGTTTTTTTAATTTGGATGAAAAAAATAATTTCTTGTCCCCCCTCCATGATTCCTTTAAAATTGCTTTTATCAATACCTCATAAAAAATAGACTATTCAGTTTTCATGGCATGAAAAATACTGTAAAGCATATCAAAAAGTTTATTCGGTTTGAGCGAGAAAAATAACTAAAGTGTTTAAAATCTCCTGTCAATACCTCATAAAAAATGGACTAATCCGTTTTTATCGCATGAAAAGACTGTAAAGGCATATCAAAAAAAGTTTATTCGGTTTGAGCGAGAAAAATAACTAAAGTGTTTAAAATCTCCTGTCAATACCTCATAAAAAATGGACTAATCCGTTTTCATCGCATGAAAAGACTGTAAAGGCATATCAAAAAACACATTCGGTTTGAGCGAGAAAATAACTAAAGTGTTTAAAATCTCCTGTCAATACCTCATAAAAATGGACTAATCCGTTTTCATCGCATGAAAAAGACTGTAAAGGCATATCAAAAAAAGTTTATTCGGTTTGAGCGAGAAAAATAACTAAAGTGTTTAAAATCTCCTGTCAATACCTCATAAAAATGGACTAATCCGTTTTCATCGCATGAAAAGACTGTAAAGGCATATCAAAAAAGTTTATTCGGTTTGAGCGAGAAAAAATAACTAAAGTGTTTAAAATCTCCTGTCAATACCTCATAAAAAAATGGACTAATCCGTTTTCATCGCATGAAAAGACTGTTTGAAGGCAAGGCATATCAAAAAAGTTTATTCGGTTTGAGCGAGAAAAATAACTAAAGTGTTTAAAATCTCCTGTCAATACCTCATAAAAAATGGACTAATCCGTTTTCATCGCATGAAAAGACTGTAAAGGCATATCAAAAAAGTTTATTCGGTTTGAGCGAGAAAAATAACTAAAGTGTTTAAAATCTCCTGTCAATACCTCATAAAAAATGGACTAATCCGTTTTCATCGCATGAAAAGACTGTAAAGGCATATCAAAAAAGTTTATTCGGTTTGAACGAGAAAAAGAACTAAAGTGTTTAAAATCTCCTGTCAATACCTCATAAAAAATGGACTAATCCGTTTTCATCGCGTGAAAAGACTGTAAAGGCATATCAGAAACGCAACACGGTTTCAGCTAGAAAAAGAATGAAAGAAATGTTTTAAATTTCCTGTCAATACCTCATAAATAATGGACTATTCCGTTTTGATCGCGTGAAAAGAATGTCAAGATATATCAGAAACGTCCCTTCGTTTCAAGGAAATAAAGGTAGAAAGAACTGTTTAACACCTCCTCCCAATATCTCATAAATAATGAACTATTCCATTTTGACCGCGTGGAAAGACGGAAAAGACATATCAGAGACGCTACAGTGATAAAATCAAATATAGAAAGAAAAACAGAAGAGAATAAGATGTGTTTAACATCTGTTTTAGTGAAACTGAAAATCTGACAATTTGTACCCCCTTACTTCTTTAAATAACGAGTTGCATTCATATTTGTGATTTCTATTGCAATATTTTGTTAAAGTTGTTAAGCTCAAATACTTAACGATGACAGGGGAATTTCTACAGTTGTTTTATTGTCGTATATCTCTCCAGGAGCTGATTCAATCATTGACTTTAGAATTAAGTTTTATTTCTAGTAAATATATAATACAACAGTTTATGTATAAAAACAGCTAAAGTGTTGAGATAAACTACATTCCTTCGTTCCATCAGTTCGAATCTTCACGGCGAAGACCCACCATTCCACGCTCATTTAATCGAATCGCCCTCATTCCATTCATATTCCATTGGACAGATGTACTCTTTGAGCAGCTTCTTCCCACGAACAGCTACTTTGTGGAACCGACTCCCAATAAGATGCTTTCTCGATCACTACAATCTTAAACAGTTCAAGTCTAGTGTTAATCGTTATCGTTTCCACATATTCCCATAAACTGTGCCTCTAACCTCTTATTCTGTAACCCTCTACCTAGAATGGCTTACAGCCATATCATATTGAAACATCGATTCGATCACAGAAGTTAAGCAACGTCGAACAAGATTAGTAACTAGATGGGTGATCTCTTAGGAATACGAGGTGTAGTAAACTCGGATGTCTGGGTGGTGTAATGTGTAATTACTCGGAATTGTAAATCGGAGAGCCGAATTTCAATTTCAGTCGTGTTCGTTATATTCATAGACGCAAAATACACTTGGAAAAAAACTTCTCGGGATAATGTTCACAGCTGAAATGAAGTAGAAAGACTATATTAAATCCATTGCTATGTCAGATGCTAAGAAAGATAGATCACTCTGTGGTGCGAGACAATTTTTCTCTCCAGAATCTATCTTACATATCTATAAGTCTACCATTCGTTCATGCTTAGAATATTGCCGCCACATATGGTGCGGTGACCGTGCTATTTACCTTGAGCTCCTTGATATGGTCCAAAGAAGAATCAGCAATATTATTGGCCTCGATCTGGCAGCTCGACTTCAGTCAATTTTCTACCACCACAAGGTTGCCACTCTGTGTCTTTTCTATAAATACTTTCATGGTATCTGTCTATATTTCTGAGATGAGGTATTATGTACATTATTTACATTATTCGGACTATTGTCCTCGTCTTTGTCGCCATATTTATTACAACGTTTCGGCCGTTGTACGTTCCGGCCATCTTCATGTAGTTGAAATACATTAAATTATATACTTTCATGGTAATTGTTCGCATGAGCTCTTCCCGATGGTACCTAGACTATTTTTTTTAAATTTAAACGCTCTACTAGACTGACGTCGAGATCTCATCAATTTACAGTTGACCTGGCAAGATGTAACCGTATTTTTTATGCTAATAACCTCTTTTCTCGCACTTCGAGCTTGTGAAACTCCCTTCCGGCTCCATGCTTTCCAGCCAACTTTAATCTGCAAAAATTTAAGTGCAATGTCAATCGATATCTGATTACTCTTTTCTCTTCTCGCTCATTATCAATGTTTCTGTTTCTAATTCTTTCACAGTCTGTAACTCCTTGTGTCTTAGTGGCTTTACTGCCTTGCATGGGGTGATGCGGATTGAAGAGAATATAAACCGATCGTTTCAAATCAGTTTTATGACTTCTGTAAATTTTTTAACCTGAATACTTTTTAGAAGATTAAATATATTTTGCACCATGAAACATAGTCCATCACATAATTGATTGATTGATTGATTTTCTACGGCCTATCAACATTTTGCAGGTTATTTAAAGCCAGAAAAATTTGGGGGAGAGAATAATGATTTAGTGGTATGTTTTACTAATTAACCCATACCTAGAGGGAGAAGAAATAGATTAATACTTTTCCTAAGTATATCAGCTCATGAGTGAATTTAATAAAACCAACCGGAATTGGAACTCGGCCCTCTGATTAATTGTTCTGAGACATTATCCATTACACCACCCGCACATCCAAGCACACAGCATTTGGTATATGTTAAACACTTCATTATTTTTTTATTTATTTTACAATAATGTTCACCCTGTATAAAAGCCAAATGATACTCGAGGTAGTGCTTTTCGATTGATTTTTACGGGTTATCAACCCTTTTTTTAGCTTATTCAAAGCCAGAAATCTGTTCAGTTGAGTATCCAAAATATAAACAAAGCAATTTCTAAGGAATATATATTTTTTATTTATTAATAGAAACCTTATTTTTACTGGGTAAACTGTTGTGAGACCGTAACATACCTACAACATGGACTCTTCCATGACTATATAAAGTATGCGATATAACACTCTAGGAGAAGAGGCGGAAAAAGAGAGAGTGAGAGAGAGAGAGAGAGAGAGAGAGTGAGAGAGAGAGAGAGAGTATTCTAATACCGTAGTATCAGCCGCGTACGACTACCAATATTGGACACTAGCACATAGTAAGCCCCGCTTACACTTACACTATCTTTGTAACCTTTTTGTTTAATATATCTTTCTTACCTCTAATCTGTGTTCCGTGTTTTCCTTCCGTGGTCCCAATTTTGACCCACATCATAAACATATTTGTGTTGCTATAACCGCTTTTTTTTTCTTAAATATGTATATCTTTTTTTTTAATCAAAACAATAAATGAACAGGAATTAAGAAAACAGAATATTTCTTTGCATTTACATTTTGGAAGATCAATGTTAATTGGGAAGCAAGAAGCGAAAATTGCAATAGAAGAATCTATTAGCATAGAACTTTCGGTTGCATCTAGACATCTCAGCTGTAAAATGATGAGACGTTGCCGCCAATCTCGTACTGACACAAAATCCTTGAAATCTAGTTATTAGGGAGGACATAAAAAACCCACAAAATAAAGTTAATATTAATAAGAAATTATTTCAGATTAAAAAAAATAAATAAAAAAAAAACTTTAAAATAATTACTGTTGTCTACATTTCGGGTAGATATAAATTTGTAGTCTCAACCAAAAAACGTATTTCTCAAAAGGTTATTGCGGGACACCTTGGCCAAAGGTGGAGTAATAGATAGCGGCTCCGATTAAGGAATCGGAGACCCGAGTTCGAATTTCAATCGTATTCATTATATTTACTTATGTGCTAATGCTCTTGGGTAAGGTATGAATCCTTTTTTTCTCTTCCCAGTTTTGAGTAAATTGCAAGACAGACTGTTCTATAGAGAAGGAAAAAAATCTCTGAATTCAAAATCTGCCTCGGCTCCGCCAGGCTCTGAGGCTACCTTCTCGTTAGTTAATCTACTTACTTAATAATAGGAGTTCCTTCCTATTAATTTGCTCATAGAAAAAACATTATGCAGGCTCGATATCTGTCAGAAGCACAATTTCTCTTCTATAGGAATCATCAGTTCAGGCCGATTGCTGTTAATTTCACCATTTAATAAAATTAAAAACAGGGATAAGCAACTGAAACACGTGCGCCCAGTAAAAAATAACATTTATAGTAAAAATAAAACAGTTCATTATAAGTCATTTATTGAGATGAATGGTTAAAAAAAAAATAAAACATTGTAGATTTTCATCGAAAGTAAATATTTTACTACGAAAACATGGTTTTTTTTTTTTTCAATGAAATATTTTAAACATATGTGGTGACGATAAGAACCATGATATCCGAGTGCGCCCGGGCTTACTCACATACCCACCCAACACACACACACACACACACACATACACACACGCACACACATACACACACGCACGCACGCACACACGCACACACACGCATACAGACACACACAAGCACACACACACACAAATTCGTATTAGAGGTTGCAACGAAAAAGCGTGCTTTCCTTAAATACGTGATGAGCTGCTTTCGCTGGTTCCCATACTTCGCTAATTCAAGCGTCCTACGAGGCTGGCATTCCGCTCTCACCCTTTCACAGTTGAAACTGTTAAATGTAGCCGTCTCTTCTACTCCAATAGCTTCATATCTCGCACCTCACGCCTGTGGAACTCCCTTCCCTATCCTGTTTCCCTGATAGCTATAATCTCCAACTATTTAAATGTAATGTCAATCGATATCTCTAGTTGCCTTGATCTATCCACTAGCCTTCTCCTCTATCATTTCTATCTGCTCTCGCTCCAAATCCTCTGTATCCCCTTGCGTACTAGTGGCTTCCCGCCTTACTAGAGTGATTTTAAAAAAATAAAAATAAAAAGTGTTTCTTGATTCCTGTCATAGACACGATTTTTCTTTAATAGAACTTCTCAATCGAGGGAGGTTGTTATTAATTTCACTGTTTAATAAAATAAAAAAACTGCCACTCAAACACGTAGCCACTAATAAAATAATGTTTATAGAAATAAGAAATAAGTTCTTTATAAGTCGTTTATATATTGTAATGGTCAAGAAAATTATAATTTTTTTTGTTGATTTTCGTCGTAAATAAATATTTTACTACAAAAATATAATGAATGGCATTTTTTTTTTCAATGGAATATTTTGAATAAACCCTAATTTATGTATACTTTTGTTTTTACTGTATGATTGATAAAACGATGTCTACATTGTTGATCGTTCTAACTCGGCGAATTGTGATGAGCAACTCTTTAACTGGGTAGCTGAGTTGATCATGAAACGAAGTGGATCCCATTGGAAATATACCAAGAAAAGAATTAGAAAATTTCATGGGTGACTGCATTTCGCTCAGTCATATAACGTAGTCATTGTCTATTTCTCTATCGGCAACTGTAGACGTATTAATAGTCATTTGACACTTTTGACTGATTTACTTTCAGATTGATATCTCAGTTTGATATGACGATAGAAATGAAATATAGGTGTAACTAAATTTCTGTACGAAAACCTGATATTTTCAGAGTTTTTTTTTCTTCTTGTATGAAGCCAATGTTGCAGAAAAACAATCAAGCACTCTACATAAACCTCGTAACATGAGCTATGTTTTGTATTAGGTGCAAAAGTACATCAGCTCAGCCAGTAAAAAATTTCTTCGCGTGTAACTTTGCCTTGGTTTTTGCCCCCAAAAAATTTTACCTGCCTTCACTTTTATCGATTTTTCTGACAGAGCCGTGAATGACTGGAGATTAAAAAGTTAGTTTTGACCTAACTTCATAAATTTACAATATGTGTACACTTTCATCGAAATCTGTCGAAAAATGTGGACGTGCATAAATTGCATATACACACAGACAGACACACAGATTGCATATACACACAGACAGACACACAGATTATTTACATTATTCGGACTATTGTCCTCATCTTTGTCCCCATGTTTATCACAACGTTTCGGCCTTCTTCAGGTGGTTGGAATTTCGAACTGGACCCTTTATTTCGCTCACTGGGGTAGACTGTTCTAGTTCCACGTGCCATGTTTTAATGGATGTCAGTTATCAGTTATCTCCTGCTAATTTCCCTCTGAAAGTTCTCCAATGCCTTAACTGGGTATTGAACTCAGTCTTTGGGTCCTGTCACTGTCACTTTGGGTCCTGTCACTGTGCCATGTGTCCTTGAGGACATCTATGTATGAATTTCTGGGTATTATAAACCTAATGTCTTCAGCAACCATTTTTACCAGTGCTCATATTGCAATTTTGCTGTTATCAATTCATGTTTTTACCAGAGCTCATATTGCAACTTTTTTGTTATCATTGCTTTTCTCTGGCACTCCTTATTACTGGTTCCCATGTTGTATTTATTTCTATGCTTGGTCGGCTCAGGAGATTTTTGTGGCCTAGCATATGTGCTGATTCCTTAAGTTTACGAATTTTCCAATGGTGTTCCTTGTCTACGATCTCAACATGATCCCACAGAGGGCAGTGATCTTCATTCTCTCTCTCCATATGAGGTCAGCCAACGCCTGATTTTTCCACTTCCCTCGTGTTACAGCTTTCTGGTGTTCTTGAAGCCTTACCTTAAAAAAACGGCCTGTCTCCCCTTTATATTTTTTCCACAGCTGCATGGGATAGCGTACACACAGTCTTTAGTCATGTTCTCCTCTATTATGTGTCTATTCTTAATGAGTTTACTAATTCCTCGTAGTGAGACAGTGTGTATGTATGAAGGGGGAATATACGCACGCATATATACACGCATGCTGACAGAAACACAAGAAAATGGAAACAGATCCAAGAACACATAGGGGTCAGTAAAACATTAAAAGATAAAATGCCGATAAGTAATTCATCATTTCTTTTATATAACCTTAATTGTTTTATGACCCTTCGCGAAGAACTCTTCATTGCCAATTCAAGAAAGAAATTCGGATTACTAACACAAAAACAGAGAATGTCTCATATCGAGAATATTTAACATTGAACATAATGAAAAAAATTAATTATTTTTAATAATAATATGGAAATCTCCGCTTTTACCTGAAGACGGTCGCGAGACCAGAAACACGTGTCGTACAAATTATTTAAAAAAAGCATAATATTTTTTTCTAAATAAATCCACATTACAACCAAAAAACGTTTGCAGCACCTCTCTTCTTTTAATATACATACTTTCTTAATAAATTTTTAATATACATACTTTCTTTCTTATATATATATATATATATATATATATATATATATATATATATATATATATATATATATATATATATATATATATATATATATATATATATACATATATATATATATATATATATATATATATATATATATATATATATATATATTTGGTTGGATAGATGTGAGTTTGTGACCCTGGGTTTCACGCTTTTAAAAATCGTCAGACAAACTGATTAATGTTTTAAAAAATTTGGGTTTATGTAGATTGCGTGTATTGGTGTTATTGTGGGAGTGGTGGGGAAATTTCGTCGTTTTGTCATTCATCGTACTAACGCAAACATCGATATATGCAGACACATATACATACTTGGTCGTCCGTCGGGACTCATACATATATAAACGTATGTAGGCAGTTTCGGCTATGACACATGTATGTATACGGGTGGTGTTATGTCTATACATACGCATTTGTATGTTGAAATGTTGAAATTTAAACATTCGAAGTGTGGCGGAAATGTCACGTTAATGTCTCGTGACTGTATACATGTCATATTATGTATATATTTTTTTTTCCTTTCGTTGAAAAATATTTCCTCGCATGTATGTATATACGTGTGGTGGGTTTTAAAGTAAAATTATGATAGGTAAAACTATTATTATTATTAAATATTTATATTTATTTTTAAATTTTTGAAAAAAAAAAAATATTTTATTTGTTATATTTAAAGCTGGTTATTTGTTTGTTTTTTATGACTGTGTATATGTAACAGGTAGAAATTTATAATCCTTATTGTTTAATTTATATGGTGATGTTTAATATAAATGTGGGTGAGAGGGTTTTCAATTTAATAACGGGTCTATATGATATGATGTGATAGTAATGTTCAAGGGCTTGGAGACAATGATATTTAGCTAATAGTTATTGTAAATTGGAAGAAATTGCAAATTGGTAGAAATGTTTAGTAACGGTGGTGGGAGAATGATAAAACCATGAATGTAGTTATAGTGGTGGTAGCTTGAACTAAAAAAAAGTGGTTGTTGGTGTTTTATTTTATTTTTGTTTTATTTTGTTATATGGATTAATTTATTTTGGTATAAATCCTGATGATAGGTATTCTGTGTAAAATTATGGTAGTTGAAGATTGCTATAATTTTTAATTTTTAATTACAAAATTATTATTGTTATTATATTAAAGCTGCCTGGTAATAGGTGTTTGTTCTCATGGTGACGTATAGAAATTATATCTGATCATATTGTTTTAAGGTATTAAATAAGCTGGGGGAGTAATAAAGATTGTAGTGGATTATATGATAATAGTGGGTGTGATGTGTAAGTGATGGTGCTGTGTGTTGGTGGTAATGATAATATTGATAGTTAATAGATATTGTAAAGTGGTAAAAGTGATTACTAATGGTGGTGCAATTATAATAATGATAGGTGCAATTATTTTGATGGTATCTTGAAATTAAATTGTGATTGTTGGTGGTTTGTCTGTTTTATCCGTTTGGTATGAATTCGGATAATAGGTACTTGTTCTCATGCCTACATTTGGAGATTATCTCTGATTTTTTGTTTAGCAAAATCTTTTTGCGGTTTGTGTGATATTATTGCTACTTTTTTAATATAGGCAAAGTAGGCATTTTTTATAAATAATGTTGTTGTAGGCAGGATATTTTTTTTCAATATTTCCCAACTTATTGTTGGTGTGATGTTTTTGTCTTTTTATTTCCATATGTATGTAGAAAGTGTTGTGCTGTTCGAATATTTCCTGCTGTTGAATGAAAGGTTGTGATTGTTATTCCTCATCTTGAATGGACCTTCATTGGCACCGATGTAGTGCATAGTGTTGTTGTTTGTACTTACCTTGGCCTTGTATATTGTGTTCGTAAATATATATATATATATATATATCAAAGCATAGGATCGTGTAGACAGTATAAAATTCCAGTAACAAGAAAAAAGTGATCATTACAGAGTAGAGTAAATATTAAACACCATCACTTGAGAAGACACCAGAAGTGTTGAAACAAAATGGCTATTTTGTAATGATGTTATAACATGTTTATGTTATAATTTTTTAAATAAATAATTTTATATATATATATATATATATATATATATATATATATATATATATATATATATATAATATATTTGGATATATATATCTGAGAGATATTACAATTACGATAGATCAAATGAGGATCCAGAATAAACAAAGGCCCATTTTGAAAAATTGCTAAGCATGTAATTGGATATAAATGGTTAACTAAATAAAAAAACTGTTACTTTATGAGTACTAAAAAGCTCTTTTAAAAGTATTTAAAACACAGCACTCTTATATACTGTCATGGTCCTTACCTAGAACGACAGAATGAACTCTTCCTAACGCTATATATACTACGCCCCTCAAGAGAGACGGACGGTATTTCATCGAGCCCGAACTCTCTGCTTTGGCAGAGAAATGAACCTGTACGAAGCTTTGCCATTTTGCAAAGTTTCGTCTGGGGAAATTTTTATGATCCCGTCTAGGCGGGTTCAAAAAATATTTTTAGCCGAACCTACGGGCTCGGAAATCCCCACGTTAAACTCGGCCTTGTACCAAATATATTCCTCGTGGGGGGACTGTTAATATCGGTATTGAATCGAATCGAGCTGATAGTAGTTCACTACAAACCAGTCTGACAGTCTTACTGACACCTTCCACTTCTTGTATTATTTTTTGTGTAATATATTCTTTGTTATTTCTACTCTTGTGTTTCGTGTTGTTCTTCCATGGTCCTAACCTTGGACCATAACATATACGAATAAAACAAATGAAGATATAAATGATATATATATACGAGTTTTAACCCGTGAAAATTTCACGCTTTTCAGATTTTGAATTTCTGATGAATCTTAATTCTTCATTTAATGATTGAAAAGAAAACACACATGAAATACAGACAAAAGTTGTTTTGTTTCATCAGAGCAATCCTCCAGCAAGCACACAATTTCTTGTTTTCAATGTCTGCTGTGTGCGACTGTGGCTTTTAACTGGTTGATCAACCTACCTATTCTTCTGATTTGGCCCCACGTGACTATCATCTGTTCTTCAACATGAATAAAAAACACTTGGCTGGAAACCATTATAGCTGTGATGATAAAGTCATACCAGTTGTTGATGACTTTTTTGACCAAGAGAATGAAAGTTTATTTACCTATGAGATCCACGCACTTCAACACCGATGAAAGAATTATGTTCCACAAGGCAGACTATGCTGAAAAATAAACCTCATTTGGTCACATTCTATTAGAGTATTTTGGTCTGCCTATGAACTTTTTAATCGACACTTCTATGTGTGTTTCTGTGCGCCATACAGGTTTTAATAATAACGTTAAAGAAGGAATGTGCTAAAGATCGTGTAACCCTCCCCCCCTCTGTATACCGATAGTTCTGCGATATGACATGGACTCTATGTGCTGTTGTTCTTCTTGTTGTGTATATATGTTCTGTCAACAATATTTATATAATTATATGCGGGAGATTACTCACTTAACAATTCACTACAATCACGTTTGCTCGTGGTCAAATTAAGAGCACTTAAGAATAATCCACCGTACACAACACTGTCACAGCCCCCCCATATTAATCTGATACAAATCTCATGATATAATACGTTGAACTCATCTTGTCTCTTCATCTCTTAGGGTCTTGGAAGAGTGTCGGAACATCCATCTGCTGGAGGTTCTGGCGGACGATATCTTTCCAGCAACTACCTACCCGTGTCACAAACATTTTTCTTCATTCTTGGCTAGGTGTAGTTATTAGCTTCCTCGCGTAATTTGCACTGTTGAGATCAAAAATTTATTCTAAGTCTAGTTGAGTCTATTCTATGTCCGCGAGTGCTGCCCAGGCCTCACTCGCCAGACTGGATAGAGTTAGAAA
Source organism: Acanthosepion pharaonis (assembly GCA_903632075.3). Classification (NCBI taxonomy): domain Eukaryota; kingdom Metazoa; phylum Mollusca; class Cephalopoda; order Sepiida; family Sepiidae; genus Acanthosepion; species Acanthosepion pharaonis. The sequence continues at coordinate 72,799 of CAHIKZ030002788.1, read as the reverse complement.
AAAGTCTCCAAGCCCTTGTGGGTTTTATTAAACAGCAAAATTAATAACAACCTCCTTCAATTGAGAAGTTCTATTAAAGAAAAATCGTGTCTGAAACAGGAATTAAGAAACACTTTTTCAGTTATCGTACTTATTTAAGGAAAGCACACTTTTTCGTTACAACCTCTACTACGAATTTGTGTGTGTCTCTCTCTGTGTCTGTGTGTGTGTGTGTGTGTCTCTCTCTCTCTCTGTCTCTCTCTTTCTGTGTGTGTGTGTGTGTGTGTGTGTATGTGTGTGTGTGTGCATGCGCACTCGGGCATCATCCGCATTATCACCATTGAGGACATGTGTCAGGGAACTAGACGACTTGATCTGAAGTCGTGACAGTTCCCCTTCAAAGCAAATTCTAAACCGAGTTATCAACGATAAAAAAAAAAGATGTTTTCCATTTTGTTTTTTGTTTTTGTGTTTTTTTTTGTATTTTTGGGTTTTTTTTTTTTTTTTTTGCTGTTTGAGATTGAAAAGACGTTATCCTAAATTTACAGGAACTGGCCGTGACATCGCTCGCATAAGTAAAAGACAGAATTTCTAGTTTCAGGCTAATGAAGACGACAATTTCATTATAGCATGATAACGCATAACATCACACAAGTTTTGAATTTACACTCTAAATTTTTACAGGATTCTCTTACTCAGCGTCTCGAACGTATCTCTATTCGGAGAGATGGAAATAATCATCTCGAGCATTTTTCCTAACAACGACGCGATTATCACATTGCGTCGTCTTCTGTATCCCTATTTAAAACGAATAGCCAATGGTGGTGACCATGGACAAACTTACTGCCTTCGAGCGGAAAACTTATACAATTGTGTTAGTTTGCTTTCTATATCTGTTGTAAATTACACGGAAATGAATAGGAGGCTTTACATTCAGAGCGTCCTTCTTATATATATATATATATATATATATATATATATATATATATATATATATATATATCACTAGTAACTGATTACAATACTGTAAATGTAATCAATTACTAGTGCCTGAAGATTGTATAGTATGAAACACCGAGTCGTACTGTTTACATGAGGTATTATGGATATTTATTAATAAATAATTATATAGCACTGTTATTTTGCATTGAACACAGTTTTATTTACACACAAAATATATAAATATATATATATATATATATATATATATATATATATATATATAATCTTAGTGGTCAGTATATATATATATATATATATATATATATATATATATATATATAAATTTCCAATAGGATAGAATCCAGGTAGAGCACAGTGTCCAGGACAGACCAAGAATATAATATAAAACGCTCAAAGACTGGAATCGTAATCTACATCCAATTCATCGGACCTTGGATCGTGATTACGATTCCAATGTAATAAATTATATCGATGTAATATAAGTGTTTGAGGCTTTCATATTATATTTTATATATATATATATATATATATATATATATATATATATATATATATATATATATATTATATTTGTACTTCCACTAATTCGTGATACCTAAGGTTTAAAATAGATTTTTTTAAATGAAAAATCTTTCTTGATTCTTTTATTTATTTTACTTTTTATTTCAAGTTAATAGATTAAATTTAATATTTCTAATAAGCAAAATACTTTTCTGTATTTCAAAACTAATTTGAATAGACTCGATACGGTTTTCGTTTTGAAATCGCTAACATTGCTGATTTCACTGCTATTTTTAGATATATTTCATCACAATGAAATTCTCATTATTAACAAATCTTTCAAAAATAAAATAGATTTTTCTGAAATTTTATTTGAGTGTTTAGATGATTTAAAATTTAATTTTTCTTTCACACGTATTTAAAACCTAATTTAAGTTGACTGGTAGATCTTTTTTTTTTTTGTTAAAATTTTATTCAATCGCCATTTTTAGTCAACGCTTATTGCGAAGTAAATTCTCTTTATTAAAAAATCTTCTAACAATAAAATATAATTTTCCCGAAATTTTATTTCAGGAATATTGGCTGATACGGGTGTCTACTATAATAATATTTGAAAATAATATATATATATATATATATATATATATATATAGATATATATATATATATATATATATATATATATATATATATATATATATATATATATATGACTCTGCAGTATAATGAGCGGATATCGCTGGTTTTGTTGTACAAATAAGAAAAGCAGATTTGATAGGCTGATAGACGCAATATATAGTGTTAGAAATAAAAAATGGGTATCTACTTCAAATGACATTATCTATTATTATTATTATCTCTCTCTCTCTCTCTCTCTCTCTATATATATATATATATATATATATATATATATATATATATATATATATATATATATATGTATATATATATATACGCCACTCCAGTCGTAAGTGGATATCACCGGGTTTTATCAATGTCTATCTCTATCTCCCTCTATCTTTCTCGCTATATATATATTTATATATATATATATATATATATATATATAAGTGAACACTGAAGTCAACACTTAGAGGCGACAGGCATTTTTCTACTAGACGGAACCGAGTGTTTTTTTTGTTTGTTTTTTTTTTTTCTTTTCTCGGCTATTCATATATACTGGTCAGTGGTGCATTGTGGGTAGTCTATTTTAGCGGATATTTTGCCGGAAGTCTTTTATTTATTTATTTATTTATTTATTTATTTATTTGGGTTTGATTTAATTTTTTTATTTTTTATTTTCAATTTTATTTTTTATATTATATAATTATTTATTTATTTTTATTCTAATCGGTGTTTTACGTAGTAAAGATTGTTTGTATCGCTTCTTTAATAGTTTTGTTTTGGTTTGCGAAGATAATTAAAGTTATTTATTCAATTTTGGAGCTGATTGCTTTAGTTTATTCTAACTATTACTTTGGCGGGAGCTGCCTACAACAACCAATCCAAATCTTGCAAACTTTGTTTGGAGAAAAAAATAGCTATCATTAACTTCCTAGACCAAAATAAATTATTAAATAAACGATCCGACCTCATCTCAAAATGCAGACATGAAAACAAATTTTTACTACGTTACTTAAAAATCGAAAGCTAATAAAATAAAATGAATAAACAAAATGAAAATAAAGTAAGTAAAATAAATTAACCCAAACAAATTACCAAATCACACCCGTTAGAATAGACGAAATAAAATAAATAAATAAAAATAAAATCAATGAATCCAAATAAATAAATTAAATATTAAACAAATTAACAAAATATTATGACCAAAATATTAGTTAGACTATAAACATCAAACCAAAAATCGGTCTAAAAACATAGCTATAACTCTTATATAACGAGAAAAATTACTATGTTACTTAAAAATCGAAAACCAAATAGAGTAAATGAAAATATACAGTATAATAAATGAATAATAAACAAACAAGTAAAATAAATTAATCAAAATAGATAAACAAACTAAAAAACCGACCCCGATAAATTAACCGTTAGAAAAACAAGTAAAGATAATCATTCCAAATCAATAAATAAAGTAATAAACAAATTAAAAACTGCTCCCGACAAAATAATAGTTAGAATAAACTACAGCAATAAACCCTAAAATTGAATAAATAGCTTTATCTTCATAAACTAAAAAAAAACTGTTAAGTAAGCGATGCAATCAAATTTTTACTACGTTAAAAAAACACCGATTAAAATAAAAATAAATCTATAAGGTAAGAAATAAAGTTAAAAATAAAAATTAAAAATTAAAAAATTATATAAATCTAACCCAAATAAATAAATAAATAAACGACTTCCGTCAAAATAACCACTAAAATAGACTGACCGCAATAAACCACTGACCTGTAGATATAAATAGCCGAGAAAAAAAGAAACACTCGTGGCCTGACGATTGCGTCAAGCATGTAACAGCCTGTTGCCTCTAACCGTTAACTTCCATATTCACTTTTATATTTACACACGCTTTATCTCTGATATTGAGCACTTTATCCCATAAGTATAGCACACCTTAAGAGTATATTTTTCATATATATATATATATATATATATATATATATATATATATATATATATATATAGGCTCATGATTTTATCACTGTCTCTCTCTCTCTCTCTCTTTCTTTTTTCTCTTTTCTATAAATATATATATATATATATATATATATATATATATATATATATATATATATATATATAAAAAGGCCGCTCCAGTATAGTGAGTGGATAGCACCGGGTTTTATCAAAGTCTGCCTCTCTCTCTCTCTCTCTCTCTCTCTCTCTCTCTCTCTCATATATATATATATATATATATATATACCACTCCAGTACAGTGAGTGTATATTCGGTTTTTGTACGAATTGAAATACTATAAACTACTTAGCTGCTTATCACGAAACATGAACATTTAGGATACTGTTAGTTGGATGAAAAACCGAGTCTTTTCCACTGTCCTTGAATAAATTATCCTGGCCTCAACTTCAAATACATTAACATTCTTTTTCAAACGAAGAAGTCTGTGGAAGTGAAACCTTAACTAATATAACTATCTGCCAGAAAAACTATACTACGTCCAGATAAATTGTCTGATATTTTCATTGATGTTAACAATCAATATTGGGTCAACCTTTTTTCTTTCTTTCTTTTTTAAATTTCCGGAGATTTTGCGTTAAATGATCGTTTTCTGAGGATCAAATTACTCATTCTTTTCTTTCATTCGCGAGAAAGTGGACAAGCATTTTCTGACAATGAGAACTACGATCGAAATTCCAATGATAACAGACAACGATACAAAAGCCAAAATATCCAACATAAAATACTGATACAATGGCATATCCTGACAATGGGATTTCAGAAAACCACCGCCATATTTGATGATGTCATCGACAATGCGAGCTCCTCTTTCAGACGGATGCTCTGGCCTTGACTTGAAAATATTGCTCGCCATTTGAATATTCTTTTTGTATTTTGGATTTTCGATAATTTCTTTGATATTTTTAACAAGATCTTCCACAGCATAATTAGACATATCCATCGATATACCATATTCTTTGTACTCCATTCTTCTGCTGTTATGTGGTTGGTCAGCAAAAACTGGGAAACCTAACATCGGAACTGCGTGATACAAACTTTCAAACTGCCCTCCATTGCCACAGTGAGTGATGAATAATTTCGTTTTGGGGTGGCCTAATAGATCATTTTGAGGCATCCATTCGGTCATAAACACATTAGGCGACGAATAACTTGTATCTGACCATTTCCAGAGGACATCGTATTTTATTTGCTTAAAGGCTTCTCCCATTTTCTCGAGATGTTCTTTTGGAAGTATCCTTACCAGAGAGCCAAACGAAACAAGAATGACACCATTCTTTGAGGAATTAACAAATTTAAGCAAGTCTCCTTCGATTGGTTCGGCAGGCTTCGCGCCCATACCTCCGAGAAATTCCACATTGGGAAGTGTGGGCATGGCAAAATCAAGCAAGACATCAGTTTCTAAAATATGCAAATCTGCTTTACGAAGAAGCTCGTCAAAGGAGATATCGGGTTTTTCCGGCGCATACATCTTGACCCTTTTTGAAGGGCGACCGAGTGGATAGGTGATATAATGTAGAATATGTTCATACGTATTGTGTAGTCTTTCCACAAATGACATTCGTTCGGAATAGCTCGTGTACAGGAACGGAAATGCTGAGAAAACCCACGGTGTTCGGTGCACTGGTGGCAGATTCATGACCCCAATCAATACAAACGGAACTGATAGTCTGTAAGGAATTATTGCAAGACAGTTACTCAAGAATACACTGTCGACAACAACTAATTTCGGGTTGAATGATTTCAAATACTGAAACCATTTTTCGTCGAGTAGCAAATCGTCACATATTTTCCACATTAGCTTTTGCAAATCCCGAAATGTATGGTTGCGATTTCGAGAAAAATAATTTATTGTAACTCTAATAAATTCTGGCATTTCGATTTGCTCAGACATCTGTAGAAGGTGGACTCCTTTTGTGATTTTAAACATTTTGGACAGTTCTTGAGGAACAGGAAAATAAGCGTTATGCCCCCTTTTGTGAAGTTCTTTCGCCATTGAAACCATTGGATGTAGATGACTGAAAAATGGAAGGCCAAGGAACAGAATGTTGTCACTTTCGATTGGCTCGGCAGTGAGAAGAAGTAATATCCCAACAAAAAGAAAATTGATTGGCTTCATCTCCGAAAGACAAGTCCTATAATTAAAAAAAGGAAATTAACTAACAATGTGATATTTTAAAGCAACAAAGGAATCAATCATTAAATTATAAATTATAATAAATAATTAAATTATAAATTATAATCAATAATTAAATTATAAATTATAATTAACTTCTGACAAGAATGTATAAACTGTATGTGCACTTTGAACTTTATTCAATAAATACGGAAAATATATCTATTGATAAAAACATACATTCCTCTTATTCTTTCGTGCTTATTATAAATTTATTATGTTAGTGCATAATTACCAGGAGTTTTTTTTAATCAATATTGATTATGAAAAAAGAAACATAACAATTCAACAACAAAATTTTTAAGTGATTATTCCGAATTATCGACACACATTTTTATAACCTGAAAATAATTTTTTTTAAAGTAAATAAAACAGTAATTTTATTAACAAATAACTCGCCTACTAAAACGCTTTATAATTAAGCACCAACCCAATATTTTAAAATTTCCGTAATTTGCGTGATAATGAGAGGTGAACTGGAGCAACAAGCTATGGCTTAATTTTATTTATTCCCAAACAGTTGTGACGACAGAATTTCACCCATAAGGCTTCGGTCAATGTTTCAATTTTAACTCTCAGGAGACTTCTCAAGACTATTGACAATATTAAACTACTGGAAACGAACATATATTATCTTTTTTTTCACTTGCGTCAATTTCAATCCCAAGGATATGGTTTTCAGGAATTTTTCCAAATTTGCCGCACGCTGGGATCACTTCCACAAGCTGAAAACTTCAAGTAATCATCTTTCTGTCAAATCGACCATGGTGAGATGCCAACAGGGATCTCTCTCTCTCTCTCTCTCTCTCTCTTTCTATATATATATATATATATATATATATATATATATATATATATGCGTGTGTACGTATCCATATATTTACAGAAACTGGCCGTTACGTCGCTCGCATAAGTAAAAGACAGAATATCTAGTTTCAGGCTAATGAAGACTACAATTTCATTATAGCATGATAATATATATATATATATATATATATATATATATATATATATATATATATATATATATATATATATTTCATTATAGCATGATAATATATATATATATATATATATATATATATATATATATATATATATATATATATATATATATATAAAACATCCCTATACTTCTAGTAAGATACACGCAATCCATACACTCAATTAAAAAAGCAAAATAAAATGGCTGAAGAGTAGAGCCAAAAGCGCTCTGAATTACTGAACATTTGGACAGTTTTTACACACACTGTGTGCAGAAAAGTAAACACTTGTTCGAACACAAAAAAAAATTAAATAAAAAGCTTAATCGCAGTAACTTTTACTGAAACACACACACACACAAACGCACGCACACACAAACGCACCCACACACATATATATATATATATATATATATATATATATATATATATATATATATATATATATATATTATGACCCCCACACACACATATATATATATATATATATATATATATATATATATATATATATATATATATATATATATATGAAATAGGACCAGTCACGAGGATCCTGTGAACATAGATATATCTCTAGCTGCCACTAATATATATGGAAGAAAATTATATTTCTCATATACTTATGGACGCTTAACCGCGTAAATTGGCTTCATTTTATGCAGCTGTGTCTTAAAATTAAAAAAAAAATACCTCACAATCCGATATTTTAAAATAACAAAAAACAACCATAAATATACGTAGGTTTCTATATATTATGTCTAAACAATGTAATTAATCATATTCAATATATACGTAAGAAAAAAACACCTATTTATAAAATACATACCTTCTTTTGATTCTTCTTTGCTTTGTATATAGTTATTTTGAAATTTCTGTAATATTACGCGACAATGAAAGACAAACTGGAGCGACAGGTGATTGTTTTAATGAGACAGTGATATGAAAAGTGGCAGCTTATCTAAGACTTTGCTATCGACGACTGCAAATTTCTTATTTCCTGCGTTGAATTTTAAATAGATTTTCAGCTGATAAATCTTTCAAAAATATGATACGTTTGTCTTCCTATGAGAATATTTTATCTTCTTTTCAACTACTTATGTCTCATTGGTCACAATATAAACAGAAGTAGTGATTTTAATTGCACTTACAAGTATGCACAAATATATTTTACATTTCAGCTTCTCCCTTCTTTGATTTCTTAGTACATATGTTACGCCATTTCAATACCTCGTAAATTATAGACTATTTCGTTTTGATGTGAAAAAACTGAAAATGCATATCAGTAACGCTACTCGGTTTCAGCGAGAAAAAGAACGAAAGAAATGTTTTAAATTTCCTGTCAATACCTCATAAATAATGGACTATTCCGTTTTGATCGCGTTCAAAGAATGTAAAGATATATCTGAAACGCTACTTGGTTTCAAGGAAATAAAGGTAGAAAGAACTGTTTAACCCCCCCCCCTCCCAATTTCTATCTATAAAAGACAGGATGTGTGTGTATGTGTGTAACGAATATATGGACGCAATTTTCGACGGATTTGCGCTAAAATTTACATGCACCTGCTCCAAGTTAACGGGAAGGCCAAGAGGGACTTTGCATTTCCCAACTCCCATCGATAGTGGAAATAATCGATTTTTTCATGCTTCTACGGCAGTTTTCATGCAGTTTGCGGTCATTTTCTACTGGCCATAGAGAGATCGTATAACTGACTGCCACGAATAGGCAGGAAGATTCTATTGGCCAGCGTGAGAGCCAACAGCTGACTGACACGAATGTTAACTGGCATGCTAGCATGCAAAAAAATCGATAGCTGCATTCGTCACAAGTGGGAAAAATTTAAATCTGCATGGCACTTTACACCAATTGGCTCATTCGCTTGCTTAAACTCAACGTTGATTCTGATTCCGCAGAACTGAGTCAGGTGTGAAAAAGTATTTGTTGTTAACATTCTTTTTTCATTCGGTTTTTCCAGTTACGAGTCCTTTTTTAAAGCTGATCGTTTTGTGTTCATTTTGTTTAGTACTTTTTTCGTAACAGATTTAATGTTTAGTATAGAGCTTAGAAAATATTCGCAGTGTGAGATAGGCAAGAAGGCATGTAGCAACATCAGCACGGAAAAGTGCACTCATTTAAAGGCAAGGAAGGGCAAAAATATTTTAAGTCAAGTGATAGTGATTGTTGTATGAGTCGTACGATTTTTGAATCAAACACGAGCAACGCCGGGCTATGCTGCTAGTATCTCATAAATAATGAACTATTTCCTTCGCGAGTGTCGATATGCCTTAACTATCATTCCTCGGTCCAGTGACCTTTCGCGGCATAGGAAACTCTTCTATCGGGAACTAGTGGATTGGGCGCGAAGGATCCACTACGTGAGCGGCTCGGATTATCAGAAGATAAGTTTCGCTCCTTCTGGTCTTGGGCGCCACCGGCGGATTACCTCAGTAACCCTGAGTTTTCGCTTACCTGGCGACTGGTTCGGAATATGTTATCTCTCAATGAGAAGACCTTCATATGGAGCTTGGCATATTCGCCAGACTGTGAACGTTTTGACCTTGGCCTAGAAAATACGGCTTCGCACGCCTTCTACCATTGTCTTTGGGTCCGCCTCCTATAGGAACATGTCGGCGATTTGGCAACTCGTATCGCTCCCAAAAATCTCGTGCTCATTGATCGCTCATAGGCGTGTGGCAATGTGTCGTCCCCGTATTCTGGGGTGAAACGAATGGTCTTTCTATCGCTGCTGCCCAGGTCTCGAATGGTGATTTGGACGACACGACAAGATGATGTCTTGCGAGAAAACCGTCTCTTTCATCAGGATCTGATCCGATTTTTTGTGCATCAAAGGTGGGTGACTGTGACGAGTTTGGTTCGTGTGAACACGGCTAGCCTTGATTTTTTCTTTTAGGTCTACCTATATCACATTGGGGTGGTTTCATGTGGGCCCCTCCCCTGGTTAGGCTGGACAAGATTTGTGTACCTAGTTAATGTGAGTAAGTGTTGTTCCCGACCTGCTCCTGGCTACATCTTTGGTTATGTTCCAATTTGAGATTCCCAACATCGCCAGTTTGTTTTTGGCCCCCTTTCATCTCGAATGGGTAAGCTTTATTTATTTCTCATGTCCGTATATATTTTCTCCTTTCCCTCTCCCTTAGCAAGAGTGCCTCTTGATTCTGTCGTAGGGCATAGTTCAACGACCTGTCTTTTTTTTTTTTTTTTTTTTTAGTTTTGGACGGGTCCTACTAACATCAGTTAACCTTAGTTATCCTTTTTTACCTCTTATCAACCCTTTTCTTTTTTATTTAGGCAAGGAAATATTTTTCGATTGTGAGAAATATGTTTTTAGATATTAATGATTTAGTCACATAAATCTTACTAATTATCCCATAGCTGGGGGGAGAAAAGATGGATGCCTACCTTTCCCAAGAGTATTTGCCTGTAAGTGAATATAACAAACCAAACGGAAATTCGAAATCGGTACTCAGATTAAAAATACCAAACCATCATTCGTTACACCACCCGCACATATAAGCTTACATACCTGATATTCCCAAGTTGTCACCCATATAGGTACTTACCAAGTTCAACGTTGCTTAATTTCAGTGATCTTACAGGAACCAATCTTACAAAGTGATACGGCCGTAAGTAAACGCATTTAAACCAAAATGTGTCAAGTTACTAAAAAGCGATCGAATACATTGACAGAGGTAAAAAAGAAAGAATCCATTTTTCTGTTTGGTTTTCGTTTATTTTATTTTATGTCATGTCATTACCTCAATGGGTTATTTAATACCGACAAGGAGGGTTTTAAGGAGGGTTTGTAGAGATTCCGGTTTCATTGATTTGGTTTGGTTACGGCATACCAAGCCCAATTGGTTATTTAATGCCAAGAATTTAGGATAGGTTCGTTTGAATGGATTTTTTTTTACAAACACGTATTTCTGGTAATATTTTTCCAAAAATGTATTTTTACGGTAAAAATGTATTTTTATACTTTTATAGTGTTTTGACCCCAGTTTGTACCCCCTACCCAACAGGTGATACTACCTGGGGTCAGAATAAACCCGGGGACAACAGCAATTAGGAGATGTTTCCACGCTTCTCAAAACCTCTTAATCAGAGGCCTTCCTGTCGGGTGTGGTTTATCGTCATACCCAGGACACTTTTTTTTCTGTTTGGTCGATAGTAAAAAGAAAGAATTTACCCAATTTCCTTTTATCGAAGCTGAAGTGAGAAAATTTAGAAAAATAATTATTTTATATAAGCTTACATTTCACATTTAAAAAGACAAATGAATTCTATTTTGAAGTGTTTCTTATAATTTGAGGAAAAGAAAAAACTTTATATGGACCTGATAAGTAGTTTACATAAAAGTCATTGTCGACCACTTCGAAAAGTTGGCAGGAGTATTTTCTACGTTTCGCACAAAATCATCTACTCATTGTCGCCGTCTGTTCATTTGATACGTACGATAAGCGTTGTGAAAATATTTCAACTTTGCAACTCCTCTACCACCAAAAATTCAGTCATACATATATATATATATATATATATATATATATATATATATACTTATTTCGTTTATTCATATTAAAAGTAACTCTTTTGCACTGCTGGTTTAATTTTCAGTTACTAGTTTAGAAGCCGCCATTCCGGCTGACTTTAGTCTAGCTCCTGTGTAGGGCTTTTGGGCCGTCGGGCTTTTACCGTCAGCGTCCTATGTACGTAAAAGTTATAAGAATTTAAAAACAATAAAATTATTTTATTTTTATTCGATACCTTGATTCGGCATAATCGTTCTTCGTATACACAACAGATATCTGTAGTTTGATTACATCTATTTTGCGCGGAAATTTTCTTTTCTTTTAAAATCACTATTGTTTATGATCCCTTCACTTAAAATCACTCTTTAAAGACATTAGGGAACCCGACCTATGTAATATTTCGAATATGTCACAGTACGCGTACTAGAAAAAGGGGGGAAATTATATGAGCAACGTACCGTGCCCCGATTAAGTTTAAATTAGGATTTAATTAGACGATATCAATTTCAATTGCGACGAAAAGCGAAATTAAATCTTTACTAAGGATGTAACCTTTCACTCTGTTCGATATTTAAATTTAAATAAGTTATTTCTTTAATTATTAATCACGTAATAGTTACTACCTGTCTATATTTCTGAGATGAGGTATTATGTACATTATTTACATTATTCGGACTATTGTCCTCATCATTGTCGCCATATTTATTACAACGTTTCGGCCGTTGTACGCTCCGGACTTCTTCGGGTGGTTGGAATGTCACTGTGCCATGTGTTCTCAAGGACACATGGCACAGTGGATAAAGGCGTTGATTAGATCCAGTGAAAGAATCCTAAGAGTGTGAGTTCAATACCCGGTTAAGGCAGTTGAGAACTTTCAGAGGGAAATTAACAGGAGATAACTGATAACTGTCATCCATTAAACATGGCACGGGGAACTAGAACAGTCTACACCAGTGAGCGAAATAAAGGGTTGGGTTCGACATACCAACCACCTGAAGAAGGCCCGAGCATACAACGGCCGAAACGTTGTAATAAATATCGCGTCAAAGATGAGGACAATAGTCCAAATAATGTAAATAATATAGTTACTACCTATTACTTGAGGCAGTTTATGATTCGTCGAGGTCAAAATACGGATAGACAGACACACGTACACTGCGCTTTATTTATATAGATTTTACTTATATTCGGATGTAGTTTAATTATTCTGCTTATATTCTTATATAATGTATTATAATTCACATATTTTTGTCTGGATATGCTCCACGCAAAATGATACGTACGTACTCAAATTCTGTAGGTTCTTTACACTATTTATATTCGGTCTATTGTCCTGATCTTTGTTGTTGTTATCACAACGTTTCAGCCGTTGACCTTTCTATTCTTCCTCAGGTGTACATGCATCTGTGTAACACTTTCTAGGCTACAACAACTGGAAAGCAGGATACCGGAAGTGAGTTCCACTAGCGAGACGTGCAAAAGAAGAAACTATCAGCATAGAACTTACGGTTAGATCTAACTATTTCAGGGAATTCAGAAATGAACCCTTTATTTCATAAATGGGGACACACTGTTCCCATTCCACTGTCTATATTTAAGGATATCGTCTCGTCCGTATTGCTCTGATCAAGTCCAAACTGCCTGACCCAGGGACTGAACTCACTGCCACTAGGTCACAGAATTCACGAACCATGCTTTAATCCACTAGGATACTTTTCTATAGTTAACTTGGAGCTCTAAATCTAACCAGTCTGCTGATTAATGCCTGTCATGTTTTGATCGCTGCTACTCCTGAGTAAGGCCGGGGGACACAGTGGTTGAAATATTGTGATAACGATAAAAATGATGAGGACAATTGTTTGATATTAGTGTAGATAATGATAACACCTAAAAATAAGAAATTCAGAGAGATATTTACTGTAGATTTATTATATAAGGGGTAGTGTATTGCCACAACAAAAATGTCTAGCTATGGCTCTGTGACGGTTACACACCTGGCCCAGTGTCGGATCCTTTGGTTACGGCGCCAACGGTGACGTCGCTCCTCCTGGTCGCTCCTCCTGGGTCCAAGCGTGCCGCTCCAACCCTTTGGTCAGATGATCACCAGCCTCGCCTTTCCCGACTCGCTTCCAATACCTGGTCACTAAAGCAACTATACCGATCTCCGGTCTGTCTACCCACGCTGTGTTTAGATCTTAGACAGACGGGACCAGCAGGATCAGGGGCCGATACAAGTTGAGTCCGACGGGGTGGCAAAACACAAATAAAATAAAAACTCACGACACCAAACAAAATTGCTGATAAAAAAAAGGGTAACAACCTTTTATATCTTAAAGTCCGTTACATAAAAACAAAAAGTGTTCTCATTTCCCGACCCGCTCTGTGGACTATGGCACCAAGCTTCTATCACACAATAGAAAAATGTCGAATTACCTACTTTCTAGAATCATGTATGTATGTCGGAGTGTGGTTCAGTTCGACACTGGGGCTAATTTCTATCGATCATTCGCAGTTGATTCTTCTCTCCGACTTGAGTTGTATTTCTTCTTCTTCGTCTGCTTGGGCTGGTAGTTTTCCTGTTTCAACTTGGTGGAAGATTTCTTGTTTCAACTTAGTGGAAGATTTCTTGTTTCAACTTAGCCGCAACTCTCTGTCGTCTGAGGTGGTCTCTTCTCACTGCCGTCCGGAGCTGAACTTTAACTTCTCATCGACTTTCGGCTTGTCTGCAGCTCCAATTCTTCTCAGGCTTTCAGGCAATCTTCTTCTTCATCTACTTGGGCTGGAAGTTCTTCTTGTCTGAGGGTTCTTTTCTCGCTGCCGTCCGGGGATGAACTCTAACTTCTCATCGACTTTCGGCTTGTCTGCAGCTCCAATTCTTCTCAGGCTTTCAGGCAATCTTCTTCTTCATCTACTTGGGCTGGAAGTTCTTCTTGTCTGAGGGTTCTTTTCTCGCTGCCGTCCGGGGATGAACTTTAACTTCTCATCGACTTTCGGCTTGTCTGCAGCTCCAATTCTTCTCAGGCTTTCAGGCAATCTTCTTCTTCATCTACTTGGGCTGGAAGTTCTTCTTGTCTGAGGGTTCTTTTCTCGCTGCCGCCCGGGGATGAACTCTAACTTCTCATCGACTTGGGCTGGAAGGATTTCTTGTCTGAGGATTCTCTTGCCCGCAAAGGGGCGAGTGAATCGGGCTCGATGCCCGCGTTCAGGCTCTTTCCTGCCCGCGGTCCAGCTGCAACTCCAACTCCAACTCCAACTCAACTGATTTCTGTCGACTGGGGTCCTGCTTTTTATTGACGCCGCAACAAACTGGGGTGGGTCTGTCGGCGTCAGGGTTTTCTCGATAATTCCAAAAGCTGCATTAATTCTGTCTTCTCCATTATCGCTATTGTTTTCGCCCCTACTTCCTCGCAGTACCTTTGGTGGGGCGGCGCACATCCATCTCTCTTAGTCTCTCGTATGTCAGGTGACCGCTTTTCAACCAATCGTTCCTGATCGAGCATTTCTTTCCCTTTTTTCCGCAGGTCCGCAGGTCTTCCGCAGGTCGTGATCGTATTCGACCAATTGTTATTGATCGAACATCCTCTCCCCTCTGTTTGCGGGCGTGGTTACATCGTTCTTGTTTAAAAAAAAAAAAAAATCCAATTTTTCCCTTTTTTGCACGTACGCAAAATGACAATCTTTGGCTTTCTCTCACCTGGACTTTGTCAAACAGCCCGCTGCTAATTAGTCTTGACTTTAGAAAGGATCTTTTCCGCCTTCTTGGCGCCCTCTGTGAGCCAAAAGCAATTGTCCCTCTTTTTTACCTCTTTGTTTTACCTGATAGTCGAAAATCTTAATTATCTACTTTGAAATGTCTCTACTTTATTAACGTGGGTGTCCAATTCTTAACAGGTCAAAATCTGTATATCGTTCCACTGGTCACTCCCCTCAACCCAAAGAAAATTTCGTTTCTATTGTTCTACAAAATTTCTCTTTATCCAAATTGATAAGTCCCTTCCACGCAAAAGTAGGCCAAGTGCTCTGACCGACATTCTTATCAAAATGACTTTCGAAAATCGGCCAAGACGCTTCCTAAATCTCTTTCTGACTCCTATCTCCACCCTCAATTGGGTCATGCGTCGTCATACATTTCTCTTTCTTTCTTTTTTTCCCTTCCTTCCTTTTTCCTTTCTTTCCTTCTTCTTTCCTTAGGATCGTCTAGGTACAA
Organism: Acanthosepion pharaonis; assembly: GCA_903632075.3. Lineage (NCBI taxonomy): Eukaryota > Metazoa > Mollusca > Cephalopoda > Sepiida > Sepiidae > Acanthosepion > Acanthosepion pharaonis. Next base: position 56,790 of record CAHIKZ030002788.1, on the reverse strand, counting down.
TCTTAGTGAATTATTTTCAACTCAATTATTTTCCGTTTTTTAAAAAAAATTAACAACCTGTTTAATAAACTGAGTAAAAAAAATTAAATCATATTTCTATGAATATTTCTAATAATGCAAGGTGCCACAATCCTCCCCTAACCGATTTGTCATTTACCCGTAAATGACACCTAAACCCAATTACATCATTTAACATGCACCATGCATTTGTCTCATGCAATTCTATTCTACTTTCTAACATGCAAGGGTAATATTCTTTCCATTTTCTTTTGTTCTACATGCAATGAAATGTTCTTTTCATTTTCTTTTTGTTCTACATGCAATGAAATGTTCTTTTCATTTTCTTTTGTTCTACAGGCAATGTAATGTTCTTTTCATTTTCTTCTGTTCTACATGCAATGAAATGTTCTTTTCATTTTCTTCTGTTCTACATGCAATGATATGTTCTTTTCATTTTCTTTTTTGTTCTACATGCAATGTAATGTTCTTTTCATTTTCTTCTGTTCTACATGCAATGAAATGTTCTTTTCATTTTCTTCTGTTCTACATGCAATGAAATGCTCTTTTCATTTTCTTTTGTTCTACATGCAATGAAATGTTCTTTTCATTTTCTTTTGTTCTACATGCAATGAAATGTTCTTTTCATTTTCTTTTGTTTTACATGCAAGGTAATGTGTGTGTTTGTTTGTAGGTGCAGATGTGTTCACTAGGGTTTGTTCTTCTTGGTCAATGTTTTCCTCTCTGCTGTGGGAGGTTTTTTCGCCGCACGTGGTGGTCTCACGCCAGCCTCCTCCATTGGTCTTTCAGCAATTTCTTCGCCAGTCCTGTCTGAGTAAGGAACACTGCTCGGCATCTCCCTCTCGAGTTGTTGCATGCTCACTAGACTGTCGTTCGCTAATCTTCTCTTACTCTTAATCTTCCATATTATTACACCCCCGATGGCTATAACTAGGAATGTACCCATTACTATTGACCAACTTATCGCGATCTGCTCATCGTCTTCCCAAGCTACACCTTCGTCTCCCAACGCACTTAACTTATCCCTTAAGTGATCCATATCGATCTTTTCTATTGGCTTCATTAATACTGGCATCTTATTTAAGGTGACATTAGAGAATCTCTTCACTATCGGCTCCCATAATTCTGTACAATTGACTAAGCCTCTACCAATCATCTCTATGAGTGAATCTTTTTTCTTCATACCTTTCTTCCATCTGGTAATAGGGGGCAAGGAGATGGACACCCCAACCGCCGAACATCCCATGGGTAGCGTCACCAGGGATAACGGTGGCCTTATTCTTAATGTCCTTGTGGACTCTCCCCACATACCCTAGACAGGCTGATATGTTTCTGTGTGGCTACTGCCCACACCCCGTCTGAAACACTGATAGCTTGTGGTAATGCCGAGTTTGTTAATACCTCTACTTGGCAGATTCTTTTGATTCCTTCCCCTCTCCCTTCAAACAATTCTAATATGCACAGTCTGCGGTTACCAGTTTTATAGATAGGGCTCAACGAGGTACAAGTCCCCAGGGTATCATCTCTACACCTTCTAGCCTCTTCAGCTGATAGCAACATGAATTTCGTTCTCCCCGAATTTAATGCTATGTAGTCTGCTTCCACCTTGTACCTAGCTATCATTCCTGAAAGGTAACAAATTCTCTTGTTGTTATTCTTCACAATCACTTAGTCTCGCTCGACTCATCACTCAATCATTTCATAACTTTTCTCTTAGTTCGGCTCTTCCCTCCCCTAACTAACCTCTAGCAGACAGAATGGTCCGGTCAGGTGTGCGTGGCGCCCACTCTAAAGGTCGTACTTCATGACACCACTGGTGGCCAATCAATAATGCCAATGATCTTCCGTTCCTCGTGAGGTGCAGCCCGCGACTCCATCCCCTCCACTCACATCTACCATAGTCAGCCAATAGGATCTTGGATGAGCCAGTGTCGTTATCTGTTGACACCAAATGCTTCTATTCTGCACAGCCCTTTTGTTCTACTGAGATTTGGGGTTCTTCTCCCTCCCTGATCTCATCTTCCGAGGTGATTCCTGCTCAACCTCCACCCTTCCTTCTGTGTTTAACTCCCGTCCAGAAGGTTTTTTGTCCTCTTCTTCATCCTCTGATTCTTCTTTCTGTTTAGAGTCTTCGCCTTGAATGTCTTCAATACCTCTCGACTCTATGTCTAAACTTCTCCTGTTCTTTATCCTTTCCCTAAGCTGGGAAAGGGGTATTCGATCCTCCTCCTCCCACTCGCTGGGTCCTTCGTCCTGTTCAGTGTGTCTCTTTTTAGAGCCTTCGACTGCCTGATTGGACCTCTTCGTCTTTTCTTCCTTTTCTTCGGACATGGGGGTGTGATGGCGATCTCACGGGGTCTTCTCTGCTCTGACTCAGTCGACGACTGAACATCGCTAATCCCCGCTGAGGGTTCCAACTCTGTCACTCGGACTGCTTCGTTTATCTGGTCAAGTTGACCTATCTCCTCATCTTCTTCGGAGTCTTCCTCCGTCTCCATTCCTTCCGGTTCAACCAGAGTTACCTTCCTTTTCCTTGTCTTCTTAGGCCTCAGCTCGCTCATTTCCAGGTTAGCTATTTCAGCCTTCTTCAGATCATTGGCATGAACCCTCCTCGCTCGTCCTGCCACTTGATCCCATATTACATATGATACTGGGCCCGTCTGGTCTACTATCCGGTAGTACGGTTCCCATCTCTGGTCCAGTTTTCCCTCTCTCTGGTGGATTTTATAGTAGACAGGGTCTCCAACCTTCAATTCCACCACCTTTCTTTCAGCATTCACCCTCTCATTTCTTTTCTTCTGGGCCCTCTTTATTCTTCTTCTGGCCTGTACGAATATCTTATGTTGCTGTTCCAGCAATAGTTGATGATGATCTTCTCCCATATACCTTCTTCGGGGCTTCAGTAGGTTATCTACAGGCAGGACCACGTCTCTGCCAAACAACAAAAAAAAGGAGAAAAATCTGGAGGTTTCGTTTATCGTAAACCTCACGGCCGCCAGAGCCTGCGTCAAATACAAGTCCCAATTTCCAATGTTTTCTCTGACCAACTTGGCCAATACATCTCCCAAGGTTCTATGAAACCTTTCCACTTTAGCATTTCCCTGGGGTGATATGGGGATGTTTTTATGTGCTCTACATTCAAACCTGTCAAAACCTCTCTCATGATGCTGTTCACATTCTCCGTGCCATTATCTGTTACCAATTGCACAGGGGCACCATACCTAGGGAAGATTTCACTTATTATCAACCCGGCCACAGTTCTGGCCTTCTTGTCTGGTACTGCAAATGCTTCAGGCCAATTTGTTAGCCAATCGACAAAACTCACTATATAGTTGTTTCCTTGTGCAGTTTCCCCATATGGTCCTGATACATCCATACTCACTTTCTCGAAGGGGAAGTTTGGTACGTCTGTTTCCTCCAAGGGTGCCATTTCCTGCCTTCTGCTCTGCGACTGGCACACTACACAACTTCGAACATAGTTAGTGACTTCTCCGTACAGTTTGGGCCAATAGTACTTTCTTCCTATGAGATCACATGTCCTATCAATTCCCATGTGACCCAACCTTTCGTGGCACTGTTCCAATATCTCTGGTCTTAAACTTTTGGGCACATACAACTTGGGTTTGACTTCTTCATCCCTTCCTGAGAGATAATACAGCCTTTCCTCTATTATGGCATACTTGGTGGTCTCTCCTGACTTCACCTTCTCTCTCAGAGCAGCTATTTCACTGTCTGCTTGCTCCTTCTCAATTCCTTCTGTCCAGTAAGGATCGGTTATTATCTGGGCGTCCCCTTCTTCGTCCGATTCTAATATAGGGCGATCTTTTTTAGCTTATTAGAGTTAATTACTCCTATTCTATAGGCTTTATCATCTACTCCCTGTTCTACCCTTACAGATCTTTCTTCCAGTTGTTTCGGTATTCTTGAGAGTAAATCTGCGCACGTGTTTTCCTTTCCTGCCAAATACTCTATCTTACAGTGGTAGCCACTTAACTTAAGTGCCCACTGTTGAATTTTCTTATTATTTGTCCACTCTGCCTGCAATAGGTACTGCAGAGGCTTGTGGTCTGTCTTTATAGTGAAGATCGCACCATTTAAATAGTAGTCCAGTTTTTTGGAGAGCATACATGATAGCATATGCTTCCCTCTCTATTACTGGCCACCTCTGTTGTGTCTCTGAGAGCTTATGGGAGAGGAAGTATATCAGTACTTCCTCTGGTATGCCTGGCACTGGTCCTTCCTTATCAGGACACGGCTGGGTAAGTACTGCTCCTACACACTGCTCACTGGCATCCGTGTATAATATCATGGGCTTGCTGAGGTCTGGATACGTCAGCAGTGGAACGGTTGTCAACTGTTCCTTTTTAGCGAATCAAATGCTCGTTGACAGTCCTCTGTCCATTTGAACCTAGCGTATTTCTTCGTCAGGGCCACTAGCGGTATGGCAATTCTTGAAAATGCCGGGACGAAGCGCCGGTAGTAGCCTATAGCTCCTATAAAACCTCTTACCTGCCTCACTGTCTTAGGCTCTGGCATTTCCCTTATGACCTTTACCTTATCCATGTCGGGTTTAATACCGTCTCCGTTTATGACGAAGCCTAAATACCTAGTTTCTTCCCTCAGAAACTGACACTTTGACAATTTCAATTTTAATCCGTGTTTCCTCAACCTTCCCAACACCTGTCTTAAATGAAAAAGTGTTGTTCCACTGTCTCCGAAAATATCAAGATATCGTCTAAATACGCCATGGCAAAGCTCTCGTATCCTCCTAACACTATTGACATTAGCTGTTGGAAGACTCCCGGGGCATTAGCTAAACCGAATGGCATCACTCTGAACTGAAACAGTCCCAGGTGACACGCGAATGCGGCCTTCTCCTTGTCAGCCTCATCCAGGGCTACCTGCCAATACCGGACCTCAAGTCCAACGTAGAGAAGTACTTTGCCTTCCCTAATAATGCCAAAATGTCGTCTATCAATGGCAATGGCACCGCCAACGGCTTCGATATAGAATTCAGCTTTCTAAAATCTACACAGAAACGGTGGCCGCCATCTTTCTTACCTACTATTACTATTGGGAAGCTCAAGGAGAGATCGATCTTTCGATCATCCCAGCTTCAACATTTCCTCTACTGCCTCTTCTACAAGGGGTCTTTTATGTATAGGTGTTCGGTAGGGTTTTAATTTCACAGGGGTGGTCTCCGGTGTCGATTTTCATTTCGACTGTGTGGGTCTGACCTAGCTCCTTATCTGACTGGGCTACCACATCTCGATTGTTCCTTAACAGACCCCCCACTCTGGTTCTAAATTGATCCGGTGCTAATATATCCTCATCTAAGATTCCTTTTGTTTGCTCCACTAGCTTCCTTCGTTCCTCCTCGAATCTCACCCGATTCAGAGTTCGTAGGGGAAGTGCTCTCCCTATCTTCTCCCCTCTCCTAACCTTTATAGTCTTTTGGGCCTGGTTCACCATCATTATGGGCACCAACTCGGCTGCCTCCACTACCGTTTCGCATAGGGTTACCTCGTTATCTTCTAGGCCCTTTCCTTCTACAGGGACCAAATGCAGAGGTCCTCTCCGTACCTTTTTTTCTGACATTAGCCTACCCTTTCCCGACACTGCGGTCCTAGGAGGTAACTTTACATCTTCCTCCACCACTATGGTTATCTCTTCCTCTGGTGGGCATCCCAATGGCGTTCTCTCGCCGTTCACCACTAACACAGTAGGATTAAACTCGATCTGGGCCTTCTGGCTCCGGAGCCAATCTTCTCCCAAGATTGCCTCTGTACACAGGTCGGGGGTTACGTAAAAATTTTGGGTGCTTTTCACCCTTCCAATCCTCACCGGGAGCCTCACCATCCCTTTTATCTCCAGGGGAGCCCCATCTGCTTGCGTGATCTCTATGTCCGCTTCCCGTAACCTTCTCTTCCGTTTCACCCGCCTGTATGTTTCCTCTCTCATCAATGACACAGATGCTCCTGTGTCCACCAGCCCTCATCTCTCTACCACCTATCTCGGCTCTACAGGATAGTTCTCTCTCTTGCGTTAGCGAAGAGAACACCTGAGCTTTCTTCTTCCTGGGTCCCCACCTTTGGGTTAACCCAGCCATAGGCGCCGGTAGCAATAAATCACCTTCATTTTTTTTATGAGGTGGAGTTCTGCGCCCCCCTGCACCTGGGCGACCCCAGCCGGACCTCTCCCGGTCTCCCATGGCCGTTTCTAAGAATACAGTTTCTTTTCAGGTGTCCTGGCCTCCTGCAAAACCAGCACCTTCTTGCTGGACAGCTTGCCGCAAAGTGGCCCGCCCGACCACATGTCCAACATTTTGCTCTTTCCCTTTTTAACTGGGTTGGCCTTGTGTCTATCCTCGGGGGAACCCGTCCTCTATTCAAGCGGTTCGCCCACCCACTGGTCCAATTTTTTATTTCTCTCCTTTTTAACTGGGCCACCCTCCCTCTTAATTCTGGGGTGGCCCGCTGGCTTTTCTTGGGCTCGGCCTTCCTTGTTAATATTGGTGGGGCACCCTTCCTCAGCCCGCACCACTTGGCCAGGTGTCCTTTCTTACCACACCTGGTGCACCTGTCACGATCGAAGTCTGGGGCAACCCCACTTCGTCGGACATTCCGCCGCCCTGTGGTCCTCGTACCCACAGGTCCAGCAGACCAGCCCGTATCGACCCGGCGTGGGCTTATAAAGCCATGCCTGGTCGACCATGCCCTTCTATTGGGGTCCTCCTCCCATAATTCTGCCCGATCCACCTCTTCCTTAACCCTCTGATTCCACACGGGGGTTCTTCCGCCCACCCCCCCTTCTTCCAGCCTCTTGACTTGGTATCTGCTTCTTCCCACACCTCTTCACTTTATCCCACACCCCTGGCTCTCCTGGCCAGCTCTATCGCTGCCGACAGTCTGAGCGGTCCTTCTTTCAATACGTCGTGACGAACACGCTCGTCGCTCAGCGCCTCTACATACAGGTCCGCCAGTTGAGCCTGCATAACCGCGTTATCCCTGACCACTTCGGGGAATGCCAATGACGATAGCTTCCCCGCTCGGGCCCCTAATTCTCCCGGGGTTTCATCCCGCAGCTGTGTCAGTTTTAAAAGGGCCCTCATGGCCTCTATGGCCGTACCTTCGTCGGCGAATTCTTTGGTCAGCAGTCTTTTTATTTCTTCCCAAGCCAAGCGGGGTTGGTTCTCCACGAGCCCCCTTACGAACTCAGACGCTTTTCCCTTTGTGGCATCGTATGCCAGGTACAGGGTTTCTTGGTCCGAGAGCTCGTAGATGGTTCGGCTCTTCTCGAGGATTGCCAGCCAGTTTTTAAACTCCTTTCCGCTGCCATCAAATACTGGGACCCTCGGTCCACCTAACAGCTTCCTTAATTCCACTGACAACCCCCGCCCTACTTCTTCTTCACCCCCCACTGCTCTATCTGACTCATAATCTGACATGTCTACAGAGAAAGACAGTCTATATAGCAACAGTCGAGGTTGGGAAACAAAACAAGGTGTCCTACCTTACAGACGATTCTGTTCCTTCTTTTCCTTTGGTCCCGGGTCGTTCTGAGTTCTGTCAACAACGGCGGTCGATCGCGGTCCTCCCAGGGCCGAAATCCCTCGGTCACCACGGCACCACACGTGACGTGGCTGTCTCAGGGTTGATCCTGGTCACGGCACCACTTGTGACGGTTACACACCTGGCCCAGTGTCGGATCCTTTGGTTACGGCGCCAACGGTGACGTCGCTCCTCCTGGTCGCTCCTCCTGGGTCCAAGCGTGCCGCTCCAACCCTTTGGTCAGATGATCACCAGCCTCGCCTTTCCCGACTCGCTTCCAATACCTGGTCACTAAAGCAACTATACCGATCTCCGGTCTGTCTACCCACGCTGTGTTTAGATCTTAGACAGACGGGACCAGCAGGGATCAGGGGCCGATACAAGTTGAGTCCGACGGGGTGGCAAAACACAATTAAAATAAAAACTCACGACACTAAACAAAATTGCTGATAAAAAGGGTAACAACCTTTTATATCTTAAAGTCCGTTACATAAAAACAAAAGTGTTCTCATTTCCCGACCCGCTCTGTGGACTATGGCACCAAGCTTCTATCACAACCTAGAAAAATGTCGAATTACCTACTTTCTAGAATCATGTATGTATGTCGGAGTGTGGTTCAGTTCGACACTGGGGCTAATTTCTATCGATCATTCGCAGTTGATTCTTCTCTCCGACTTGAGTTGTATTTCTTCTTCTTCGTCTGCTTGGGCTGGTAGTTTTCCTGTTTCAACTTGGTGGAAGATTTCTTGTTTCAACTTAGTGGAAGATTTCTTGTTTCAACTTAGCCGCAACTCTCTGTCGTCTGAGGTGGTCTCTTCTCACTGCCGTCCGGAGCTGAACTTTAACTTCTCATCGACTTTCGGCTTGTCTGCAGCTCCAATTCTTCTCAGGCTTTCAGGCAATCTTCTTCTTCATCTACTTGGGCTGGAAGTTCTTCTTGTCTGAGGGTTCTTTTCTCGCTGCCGTCCGGGGATGAACTCTAACTTCTCATCGACTTGGGCTGGAAGGATTTCTTGTCTGAGGATTCTCTTGCCCGCAAAGGGGCGAGTGAATCGGGCCCGATGCCCGCGTTCAGGCTCTTTCCCTGCCCGCGGTCCAGCTGCAACTCCACTCCAACTCCAACTCAACTGATTTCTGTCGACTGGGGTCCTGCTTATATTGATGCCGCAACAAACTGGGGTGGGTCTGTCGGCGTCAGGGTTTTCTCGATAATTCCAAAAGCTGCATTAATTCTGTCTTCTCCATTATCGCTATTGTTTTCGCCCCTACTTCCTCGCAGTACCTTTGGTGGGGCGGCGCACATCCATCTCTCTTAGTCTCTCGTATGTCAGGTGACCGCTTTTCAACCAATCGTTCCTGATCGAGCATTTCTTTCCCTTTTCTTCCGCAGGTCCCGTGATCGTATTCGACCAATTGTTATTGATCGAACATCCTCTCCCCTCTGTTTGCGGGCGTGGTTACATCGTTCTTGTTTAAAAAAAAAAAATCCAATTTTTCCCTTTTTGCACGTACGCAAAATGACAATCTTTGCTTTTCTCACCTGGACTTTGTCAAACAGCCCGCTGCTAATTAGTCTTGACTTTAGAAAGGATCTTTTCCGCCTTCTTGGCGCCCTCTGTGAGCCAAAAGCAATTGTCCCTCTTTTTTACCTCTTTGTTTTTCCTGATAGTCGAAAATCTTAATTATCTACATTGAAATGTCTCTACTTTATTAACGTGGGTGTCCAATTCTTAACAGGTCAAAATCTGTATATCGTTCCACCGGTCACCCCCTCAAAAAAAGAAAATTTCGTTTCTATTGTTCTACAAAGAGTCTTTCCACGCAAAAGTAGGCCAAGTGCTCTGACCGACATTCTTATCAAAATGACTTTCGAAAATCGGCCAAGACGCTGACCTAAATCTCTTTCTGACTCCTATCTCCACCCTCAATTGGGTCATGCGTCATACATTTCTCTTTCTTTCTTTTTCTTCCCTTCCTTCCTTTTTCCTTTCTTTCCTTCTTCTTTCCTTAGGATCGTCCAGGTACAATCTTAGTGAATTATTTTCAACTCAATTATTTTCCGTTTTAAAAAAAATCAACAACCTGTTTAGTAAACCGAGTAAGAAAAAATTAAATCATATTTCTATGAATATTTCTAATAATGCAAGGTGCCACAGCTCTTCTTTATGGGTGAAGCTTACAACTTGTTGAACGACCTTCGTGCAACCGATGATTACTAAATAAATATTTCCAGGTATCTCACTCTACCTATATACAATTCCTATCATCAGGTCAACCTGAGAGTGAATCAGTCTCAAGTGTCAGATACGTCTACCTGTGCCGATACAGAAATCGACAATGACTTACCTTATGCAATCACTCATGAAATCTTCTGATTCCTTTCTTGGTATATTTCCAATGGGGATTCATTTCTTCTCGTGATCCATACAGCTATCCAATTTGACAATTAACCGAGTTAGAACGAACAAAACAGAGAATCATCTAAACACCTCATTTCAGCAAAAAGAAATTACTTTCCTCCTTGTAAAACAGTGGGATTCTGCTTGTTTAGTTTGTAAAACCCACTTGGTAACGAGAGCTATATACTCTCATATCTACAAAATGAAGTGCCGGTTGTTTAATGACAACCAGCAGTAAAATCGAGTTGTGATAGTTTTTAGGTGGCTACATGATGCCGATTAGTATTATACAAATAAACAAATAACAATTTCGGGTTCAAGTGCCACACGACCGGAAGGATGGAATTCCGGTCGTTGGTATATATAGTCCAACCGCATTCTAGAATGGTCATTCAGAAACCGTCTGGCGAAAGTGACAAGCTGTCTATAGTGGTGTAGAGATAACTACAAAGGAGATAGGAGAAAGTCGATATTCAGAGAGGAGTCACGAGTCGTCCGGCGAGATGGAGATAATGTCAGAGCTGGTCAGAGCTAGCCAGAAGGCCAATGAGAATTGTTACTGGTTAAAGGGAAGATCTAGTCTTTTTTGACAGAATACAGAAGTTATGGTAAAGATGTACCAAGTATCACTTACCTACCCTCCCAACAGGCCGTGCCGGGGAAACATATAAATGAAGAAGACCAACATACTGAAACAGGAGTTACCTTTTCTTTGTTCCACGCACTTTACGTTCCATCGTCGTACTTGCTCCGGGCCTTTCTCAGTTTCCCGACGGGGGAATCGCAAAATATCAGCGGGTTGGAGTAGTCTCGTCGGTGAAAAGCTGACTGCAGAGTGAAGCTGTATGTTTACACTGTCATGGCGACAACTATTCTATTTTTCTGATCGACTGCTCGCCATAATATAACGCTCGCGAAATGCCAACAATTGAATAGTACAAAGATTGAAACTAGCACAGTAGGAATTTAAAGATTACAATATTATTTGACAAGCCTTCAAGAAAGTAATGATTCCAAGATCATAATTTCAAATCATTTTATCATTATTCAGCTTCAAAAAAAAAAAAGACTTGTCTGATTTCTAAAGATTCACTAACTGCTTCTCCTATGTGTCATTTCCTTTCAGGACGTTGGTGAACATAGCTTTCTACAACTTTCTTTCTTTGTAACACTTAGTAATGTTTGTTACAACAGAACGTAACGTAAATGTCTCAATATATTCAACCTGGTAGATATCGTTTTATCAAACATGCAATAAAAAAAGTATACATAATTTAACACCTACCTTCAAAATACAAAACGATTCATTACGAAATAGGGTTTATTCAAAATATTCCATTGAAAAAAAAATGCCATTCGTTATATTTTCGTAGTAAAATATTTATTTACGATGAAAATCAACAAAGAATTTGTAATTTTCTTGACCATTACAATATATAAAAGGTTTATAAAGAACTTATTTGTTATTGCTATAATTATTATTTTGTTAGTAGATACATGTGTTAGTATTCCAGCTTTTTATTTTATTAAACAGTAAAATTAATAAAAACCTGCCTCGATTGAGAAGTTATATTAAAGGAAAATCGTGTCTGCAACAGGAATGAAGAAACCATTTTTTCAGTTATCGCACTTATTTAAGGAAAACAGGCTTTTGCGTTGGAACCTCTACTACGAAATTGTGTGTGTGTGTGTGTGTGTGTGTGTGTGTGTGTGTGTGTGTGTGTGTGTGTGTGTGTGTGTACGTATGCGCACTTGGGCACCGTGCGCATTGTCACCATTGAGGACATATGGCAGGGACACAGATGACTGGATCTGAAGTCGTGACAGTTCCCCTTCAAAGCAAATTCTAAACCGAGTTATCAACGATAAAACAAAAGATGTTTTCCATTTTGTTTTTTGTTGTTTTTTTTTTGTTTTCCTTGTTTGTTTTTTTTTGTTTTGATTTTTTTTTTTTTTATTTTTTTTTTTTTTTGCTGTTTGAGATTGAAAAGACGTTATCCTAGATTTACAGGAACTGGCCGTGACGTCGCTCGCATAAGTAAAAGACAGAATTTCTAGTTTCAGGCTAATGAAGACGACAAATTCATTATAGCATGATAACGCATAACATCACACAAGTTTTGAATTTGCGCTCTAAGTTTTTACAGGATTCTCTTACCCAGCGTCTTGAACGTATCGCTATTCGGAGAGATGGAAATAATCATCTCGAGCATTTTTCCTAACAACGACGCGATTATCACATTGAGTCGTCTTCTGTATCCCTATTTAAAACGAATAACCAATGGTGGGGACCATGGACAAACTTACTTCCTTCGAGAGGAAAACTTATACAATTGTGGTAGCTTGCTTCCTATATCTGTTGTAAATTACACGGAAATGAATAGGAGGCTTTACATTCAGAGCGTCCTTCTCATATATATATATATATATATATATATATATATATATATATATGCTCCACTAGTAACTGATTACAATACTGTAGTGTAATGAATTACTAGTGCCTGAAGATTGCATAGTGCATGAAACACCGAGTCGTACTGTCGGCATGAGGTATTATGGATATTTATTAATAAATAATTCCTAGCACTGTTATTTTGCATTGAGCACAGTTTTATTTACACCAAAAGGAAAAATGATATATATATATATATATATATATATATATATATATATATATATATATATATATATATATATATATATATAATCTTAGTGGTCAGTATATATATATATATATATATATATATATATATATATATATATATAAATTTCCAATAGGATAGAATCCAGGTAGAGCTCAGTGTCCAGGACAGACCAAGAATATAATATAAAAGGCTCAAACACTGGAATCGTAATCTACATCCAATTCATCGGACCTTGGATCGTGATTACGATTCCAATGTAATAAATTATATCGATGTAATATAAGTGTTTGAGGCTTTCATATTATTTTATATTTATATATATATATATATATATATATATATATATATATATATATATATATATATATATATATATATATATTATATATAATGCTCCACTAGCAACTGATGACAATACTGTAATGTAATCAATTACTAGTGCTTGAATCTTGCATAGTGCATGAAACTCTGAGTCGTAAATACGATTTTTTTTAAATGTGTTATTTTTAACGGATGCAAACTTTTCAAGCATGTAGTCGCAACGCTAAGATTGAATTTTTTGAAAATTTAAGCTAGTGCGAAAGGATTTCGTCATTTTATATCATTAAGTTTACTAATCCACTTTTTGTATGAATGATTCATTGTAATATAAATTGAACTGCACCACACACACACACACGTATATAAATATATATATATATATATATATATGTGTGTGTGTGTAAAAAAAAAATAGAAATTAAGGAAGATTTGAGATAATTAAATACTTCATCGAAGAAACCTAATAGAATGCAATGGACTGCCGGTTCGTCTTATATTTGTGACCCATCAGCAGTGCGCATCCACTCTCCAGAATTGAAACCCGGCCAGTTGCATTAAAAGACAAACGTCATACCAACTGTACTAACGGGCCTCGGTAACAAAGCGGGAGTGAACTAGACTCGGTATTGCGTCGTTCGTTCATATATTCCGTGGTGGAACTCATACAAGTTCCTTTACCCATAGGACTGTGCCTCCGAGAGCCACGACTACCATCACCAAGCCGCTCCATCCAGAGCATTAGAAGCTGGTTCAAGCAAGGATATACAAATAATAGAAATTAAGGAGGATTTGAGATAATTAATTGATATGAGATAATTTCTTCTAGACTCGATGAATTTCATTATATATATATATATATTAGTATGTGAACATTTTCACGTACGTTCATTTATATTTATTATATATATATATATATATATATATATATTTTTTATTATGGGGTTTTCGTTTTGAAGTTGGTAACAATGCTGATTTCACTGCTATTTTTAGATATATTTCATCACAATGAAATTCTCATTATTAACATATCTTTCAAAAATAACATAGACTTTTCTGAAATTTTATATGAGGATTTAGCTGATTTAAAATTTAACTTTTACTTCACACGTCTTGCAAATCTACTTTAAATTGACCGGAAGAAGTTTTATTTGATAAAAGAATTGATTTAAAAGACATTTTTAGTCCATGTTTATTACAATATAATTCTCTTTATGAAAAAAAATAATACATAATTTTCCTGAAATTATAAATATATATATATATATATATATATATATATATATATATATATATATATATATATGCATACACATATATATATATATATATATATAAATATATATTCATGCATATATATATATATATATATATATATATATATATATATATATATATATATACTCAGTATAGTGAGTGAATACCACTGGTTTTTATTAATGTACAAATTGAAATACTATTTTTAGAATACTGTTAGCTGCTAATTTTAGAATACTGTTAGTTGTATAAAAAACGGGTCTTTTCGAGTGTCCATAAATAAATTATCCTGGCCTCAACTTCAAATACATTAACATTCTTTTTCAAACGAAGAAGTCTGTGGAGTTGAAACCTTAACTAATATAACTATCTGCCAGAAAAACTATACTATGTCCAGATAAATTGTCTGATATTTTCATTGATGTTAACAATCAATATTGGGTCAACATTTTTTCTTTGTTTTTTTTTAAATGTCCGGAGATTTTGCGTTAAATGATCGTTTTCTGAGGATCAAATTACTCATTCTTTTCTTTCATTTGCGAGAAAGTGGACAAGCATTTTCTGACAATGAGAACACCGATCGAAATTCCAATGATAACAGACAACGATACAAAAGCCAAAATATCCAACATAAAATACTGATACAATGGCATATCCTGACAATGGGATTTCAGAAAACCACCGCCATATTTGATGATGTCATCGACAATGCGAGCTCCTCTTTCAGACGGATGCTCTGGCCTTGACTTGAAAATATTGCTCGCCATTTGAATATTCTTTTTGTATTTTGGATTTTCGATAATTTCTTTGATATTTTTAACAAGATCTTCCACAGCATAATTAAACATATCCATCGATATACCATATTCTTTGTACGCCATTCTTCTGCCGTTGTGTGGTTGGTCAGCAAAAACTGGGAAACCTAACATTGGAACTGCGTGATACAAACTTTCAAACTGCCCTCCATTGCCACAGTGAGTGATAAATAATTTCGTTTTGGGGTGGCCTAATAGGTCGTTTTGAGGCATCCATTCGGTCATAAACACATTAGGCGACGAATAAATTGTATCTGACCATTTACAAACGACATCGTATTTTATTTGCTTAAAGGCTTCACCCATTTTCTCGAGATGTTCTTTTGGAAGTATCCTTACCAAAGAGCCAAAGGAAACAACAACGACCCCATTTTTTGAGGAATTAACAAATTTAAGCAAGTCTCCTTCGATTGGTTCGGCAGGCTGCGCGCCCATACCTCCCAGAAATTCCACATTGGGAAGTGTGGGCATGGCGAAATCAAGCAAGACATCAGTTTCTAAAATATGCAAATCTGCTTTACGGAGAAGCTCTTCAAAGGAGATATCGGGTTTTTCCGGCGCATACATCTTGACCCTTTTTGAAGGGCCGCCGATTGGATAGGTGATATAATGTAGAATATGTTTATACGTATTGTGTAGTCTTTCTACAAATGACATTTGTTCGGAATAGCTCGTGTACAGGAACGGAAAAGCTGAGAAAACCCACGGAGTTCGGTGCATTGACGGCAGATTCATGACTCCAATCAATACAAACGGAATTGATAATCTGTAAGGAATTATTGCAAGACAGTTACTCATGAACACACCGTCGACAACAACTAATTTCGGGTTGAATGACTTCAAATACTGAAACCATTTTTCGTCGAGTAGCAAATCGTCACATACTTTCCACATTAACTTTTGCATATCCTGAAATGTATGGTTGCCATTTCGAGAAAAATAATTTATCGCAACTCTAATAAATTCTGGCATTTCGATTTGCTCAGACATCTGTAGAAGGTGGACTCCTTTTGTGATTTTAAACATTTTGGACAGTTCTTGAGGAACAGGAAAATAAGCGTTATGTCCCCTTTTGTGAAGTTCTTTCGCCATTGGAATCATTGGATGCAGATGACTGAAAAATGGAAGGCCAAGGAACAGAATGTTGTCACTTTTGATTGGCTCGGCAGTGAGAAGAAGTAATATCCCAACAAAAAGAAAATTGATTGGCTTCATCTCCGAAAGACGAGTCCTATAATTAAAAAAAGGAAATTAACTAACAATCTGACATTTTAAAGCAACAAAGGAATCAATCATTAAATTATAAATTATAATAAATAATTAAATTATAAATTATAATCAATAATTAAATTATAAATTATAATTAACTTCTGACAAGAATGTATAAACTGTATGTGCACTTTGAACTTTATTCAATAAATACGGAAAATATATCTATTGATAAAAACATACATTCCTCTTATTCTTTCGTGCTTATTATAAATTTATTATGTTAGTGCATAATTACCAGGAGTTTTTTTTATTCAATAAATACGGAAAATATATCTATTGATAAAAACATACATTCCTCGGATTTTTTGTGCTTATTATAAACTTATTGGGTTAGTGTGTAATTATCAGGCGTTTTTCAAACAATATTTATTATGAAAAAAGAAACATAAAAATTCAGGTATAAAATTTTTAAATAATTATTCCAGATTATCGACACACATTTTTATAACCTGAAAATAAAATAATATTTTTATTAAAAAAAAGTAAACAGCAATTTCTATTAACAAATAACTTGCCTTCAAAAACGCCTGATAATTATGCACCAACCAAATATTTTAAAATTTTTGTAATACTGTGTGACAATGAGAGGCGAACTGAAGCAACATGCGATGGCTTTATTTTATTTATTTCCAAATAGTTTCGTCGACCGAATTTCACTCATAAGGCTTCGATCAGTGTTTTAATTGTTTTAACTCTCAGAGGCCTTCTCAAGACTATTGACAATATAATTTAAACTACAGGAAACAAACATTTGTCTTTTCTTTCATTTGGATAAATTTCCATCCCAAGGATATGGTTTTCAGGAAATTTTCCAATGGAGCCGCAAGCTGGGATCGCCTCCACAGGCTGATAACTTCAAGTAATCATCTCCGTGTCAAATTGACAATAGTTAGATTCGAACTCGGATCTCATGGTCAGAAAGCAAAAAATTTAACCACGTGACCATATTTTAAACACACCTATTTATAAAATACATAACGTCCTCTGATTAGTCCATAATTCTGATTATTATAGACTTATTTTAAAATCTTTAATGTATTCTGACATTGAGAGATAAACGGAACCAATAGGCGGCGGTTTTATTGAAATGATGATAGAAAAAAATGTCAATTTATATACAGATCGTTCTCGACTATCTCTGATTTCTCTTTCAATATAACACGTTAATGCGTCCATTTTGAAATAAACTTTGAATTTGACTTTCAATAAATATTTTCTGTATTTTTTCTGTATAAGGATATTTTTACTTGGTTTCAAGTGGTTATGTTTTGTCATTCAAATAAAAGGTATACTCATTAATCAAGTAAAAAACATTTTAAAAATTTCAATTGTACAGGGAGCGATATGTAAGTTGTCACCATTTCATATATTTCATTTCGCGCATGCGCGTTGTCTTTGAATTTGTCGATTGCACTGTATAGGGTAAGTTGGGCACCGTTTGTTAGAAAAAGATCACCATGACGTAATTCACTCAGCCAGAAATTTGGAAAAAAGCATGCTGTACTGCTTGGCATTCGCAACAGAAGCTCCAATACGAACATTTCAGAGTGTTTGGGTGTCAATCTGAGGACATTGCAGAAGATTCGGAAAGAGTCCGATGAGCCTAATGGTGATTACGAAGGTGCGGCTGTTCGGTTAACTCATTCTGATCGGAAAAGAAGTGCCGAATTTGTTGGTAAGGGCCTCAGACTCAACGCGACGGTCTATATCAAGTGCTTTGAGGAGGTAATGCTGCTCTGGGTCAAAAGGGTGGGTGCTGGAAGACCCTATGTCTGGCAGAATTTCTGCGACCACATCACCCCTTACCTCTGGTCACTTAACTCCCCAGACTGCAACACTCTTGATTATTATGTGTCGGGTGCAGAACGGGAAACCAACAAAACTCCTTGTAACACCAAAAATCTCTGAAAAAGAGAATTGGTTAACTTTTATATACTTGTCTTTTCCTTCTTGCTTATTAGAAAATATCTTTGTTGTGTATGTAATTATCCCAACGTTTCATTTATTTGAATTATGAGTGCTCTCTTAATTATTGACTACAGCTACGAAATGTTCTGGAAAAGAATATTGGTAAACTTTTAAATAAGTGCCAAATAGGCTGTACAAATCTGGGAAGATAACAGTGGCAGACGTTTAAGTAACTGCATTTTCTTTCTTAAAAGAAAAATATTTTACTGCCTATGTCATTACTATAACGTATCAATTGTTTTAATTGTCATAGCACTTCTCAGAATATTTGACAGCTGAGAGTGTTACAAATAAACTATGTAAAAGTAAACAATATTCAAATTGATGTATTTTCTTTTCTGCTTAATGAAAAAAAGAATTAATTGCCTATGTTATTGACTAGGATCTTCTCAGAATAATTGACAAAGGGAGTAGGTTACAAAGAAAAAAAAAGAAAATTGTTTAACTCCCTCAGACTTCAACACCCTTGATGATGTGTGGGGTGCAGTTGAGCGAGAGACCAACAAAAACTCCTTGTAACACCAAAGCTGAAGTGAAGGCAAGTGTTATGGCAGCATCCACCAACGTAAATCTTCTGGAAAAGAATATTGGTAAACATTTTTTTCTGGAAATGTATATTGGTAAACTTTTAAATAATTGTGTTCTCATGATTACTTAACAGGAAAACATCTTTATTGACTATGATGTTATTACAATTTTTATTAAAAAAAAGTAAACAGCAATT
This sequence comes from Acanthosepion pharaonis, assembly GCA_903632075.3. Classification (NCBI taxonomy): domain Eukaryota; kingdom Metazoa; phylum Mollusca; class Cephalopoda; order Sepiida; family Sepiidae; genus Acanthosepion; species Acanthosepion pharaonis. The sequence goes on along the minus strand of CAHIKZ030002788.1, from coordinate 37,821 downwards.
TCTATTAACAAATAACTTGCCTTCAAAAACGCCTGATAATTATGCACCAACCCAATATTTTAAAATTTTTGTAATACTGTGTGACAATGAGAGGCGAACTGAAGCAACATGCGATGGCTTTATTTTATTTATTTCCAAATAGTTTCGTCGACCGAATTTCACTCATAAGGCTTCGATCAGTGTTTTAATTGTTTTAACTCTCAGAGGCCTTCTCAAGACTATTGACAATATAATTTAAACTACTGGAAACAAACATTTGTCTTTTCTTTCATTTGGATAAATTTCCATCCCAAGGATATGGTTTTCAGGAAATTTTCCAATGGAGCCGCAAGCTGGGATCGCCTCCACAGGCTGATAACTTCAAGTAATCATCTCCGTGTCAAATTGACAATAGTTAGATTCGAACTCGGATCTCATGGTCAGAAAGCAAAAAATTTAACCACGTGACCATATTTTAAACACACCTATTTATAAAATAACGTAAATCTTCTGGAAAAGAATATTGGTAAACATTTTTTTCTGGAAATGTATATTGGTAAACTTTTAAATAATTGTCTTCTCATTATTACTTAACAGGAAAACATCTTTATTGCCTATGATGTTATTACAATTTTGCAATTGTCTTAATTGCCAGAGGTCTTCTCAAAGCGATTGACATGGGAGTAGGTTACAAAGAACTCTGAAAAAGAAAATTGTTTAGAATTTCTATACTTGTCTTTTCCTTCTTGCTTACTAGAAAATATCTTTGTTGCGTATGTATGCTGTGCAAAACTTCTAACAGTGGCTTACGTTTAAATAACTGTATTTTCTTTCTTAATTAAAAGAAAAATGTTTTGCTGCGTATGTTATTACCACAATGTTTCAATTGTTTTGTTATGGCTCTTCTCAGAATATTTGACTGCTGAAAATGTTACAAATATCTCTGTAAATGAAAATAGCATTTAAATCCATGTATTTTCTTTTTTCGCTTAATGGAAAGATATCTTTATTGCGTATGTAATGGCCACAACGTTACAATTATTTGAATTATCATCAGTCTTTTCAAAATTATTGACAGTATTTAGCAAAATAGTCTACGCAATTCGTCAGGAAAAGAATAGTGGTTAACTTTTAAATAACTGCCTTTTCATGCTTGATTAACACAACAAAAGAAAACATTTTTGTTGCCTATATTACAGGCTGCAATGTTGTTTTAACTGTCAGGGATCTTTACAGAATATTTGGCAGAAAAGTAGGTTGAAAAAATCTCTGAAAAAGAAAATTTGGTCACCATTTAGATTCTCGTCATTCCCTTCTTGCTTAACTGAAAATATTTATAGTTATGCATGTAATTATGACAATGTTTCATGTTTTGAATTATCATAAGTGTTCTCAGATTTATAAACAATATTTAACCAAATAGGACACACAACCTGGAAAAGAACATTGTCTTTTATTTTCCTTCCTGTTTAAGAGAAAATATTTTTGTTTCAGCTGTTTGTATTATTGGGAAGCCTCTTAAAATATTTTAATAGCAGAATAGTTTATTACTCATTCTATCATCATATCTCACTGCCGTATGGTAATGATATAATAATTGCCATTTTGTATTTATTTATGTACATTACTCACTACAGTAGAATGGTAGGTAAGACTAAAATGCGTACCTTTCTCATCATGAACTTCATCTTCTATCTGCACTGACTATACGGTTATATTTTAATGTCTGCAGTGTGAAGATGGCTGTAGACGAAATGGTGAGGTAGATGTCGCGTTAAGAAAACTGATATAACCTTGATTTTTTTTTCTTTATTTCACATAGACTACGCTTTCCATCAACCGTATATATATTTCTTTGTTTTACAAGATGTTCGCTCTGTACAAGGCCAGAAAGCCACACGAAGTAGAGATCTAAAGAATAAATGGCAATTTCTTTATGGATATGTGGGGAAGGTTAATCCTAGACTTGAACGGATTGTACTGATCGTGGAAGCATTCTTTTGAGAGTCCTTTCCACAAAGCAACGGTTAGTGGGAAGAAACTGCTCACCAATGGAATACAAAGTGAAAGAGGGTGATTCGCTACGATGTGCGTAGTAAGCCGGGTATTAGCCGTAAAGGTTAGAACTGGTGGAATTAATGAATGCAGGTCGTCTGAGTACTTTCCATGGAAATAGCGACAGAGTAGCGAGAAGATTACGACGTTTCGTCTGTGAGAAAGAATTTTATGATGAAAAATAATAGCAAATGTTAATAACATAGAAAATTACACTAAACAAAGTTGGTGCTAAAATGCATCCTTGTTTTATCTCATTGACCAGTGAAGGGCATTGACGTTTCACCATCATAGCTGACTACACCATGCATTTTCTCGTAACTGTTGGGTGATGATGTTCAGCAACTGTCGTGTACAGCCAAGTTACATTAGTAACTGAAACAGACCTTTCCTGCTAACAATGTCGAACGTCTCTGAGAGATCGATAAAGGTGATGTATACTGGCATCAGTTGTTCACGACATTTCTCCTTGGGGATGAAGATCACGTCAACTGTGGATCTTTTAGCCTTGAATCCATATTAGGATTCTAGATATATGCGATCAATAGGTTGCGTTAAAATCACTCGGGTAAAGAGTTTTCCAACAATGCTTAATAGAGAGATACCCCAGTACTTATTGCTGTCCTTTGGTTCGCCCTTGTTTTTATACAAAGTATTTATCTTGACATTACACATATGTCAAGGAACATTATCTTTTCGCCAGCAGAGACTCAGGAGACAATGGTTTGAGTAAAGCTGGCTTACCGCATTTGATCCATAAGGATACAGAGAATATTTTGGACTGTATCAAAACTGCAAAGAGATGACTGGGCAACTTCTGCCCACATATCGTAACTGAACTCCATTTCTGGCCTGATCTGGCATTTATAAATATACAGAAGAGCAGGAGGTGTTCGGTAATTACTACAGCGGTACAGAGAACTGATCATTTTTCTAGCATGTTTATCGATGGATGGTCTAAATGGTATAGACTGTATGTAAGGTACGGATCGTATGTACATGTTCCACTTGAGGTTTAAGCCCCAGTAGGCGCTCAAGTCTCCCCCCGCCCCACACACACACCTGATAAAACGTACGTTCATCGTTGTTGGTGAGAGTTCAAGATCCGATCGGCGATGATAGAAGGTCACTAATTTGCTTTTCGAGGCATGTAATCGGATACTCCCCACCTCCGAGCTGTCAGGGCGAGTTAAGAAGAAAGATCACCTTGAGAGTTCCGATGAGGAATACCAGAAATGAAGGTAAAAGAGATAATCATCGAAAAATTAATAGTTTGGCGGTCAGATGAACTCACCATGGGTACTCATAGACTAATATTGCTAAATGAAATTCGAGTTTCACTAGGTACTCAATATCTATGGCCGAAAGTAAGTTTAGCAATCTAAATATTAATATATATCCTATTTCTAATATCAATATTTTAATGAATTTTCTTTTAATAAGTATTTAATAAACCAGATATTGTGGTTCATGAAAACGAGAATAAAAAAAGCAGAATCAAAACATTCGATTGACAACAGTTGGAAATCCGTAACGTAAAGATTTATTTCATTGAATATATGAACAGAAATTTACAAGTAGTTACTAAAATGATAAAGAACGTTTTTTTTTCTTTTGTTACTTGAGCTTCTATCAAAATGTATCACAATAAAAATTCATTCATGTTTTTCTTTCTTTCGACAGCAAAATGAAAAACATTTTCTGAGAATAAAAACAACTATCAAAATTCCAACCATAGCAGACGATAATACAACCGCCAAAATATCCAGCATTAAATATTGATAGAATGGCATATCTTGACAATAAGACCTTAGAAAGCCACCGCCATATTTGATGACGTCATCTACTATACGTGCACCTCTTTCAGATGGATGTTCTGGTCGGGACTTGAAAATATCACTCGCCTGTTGGATATTGATTTTGTATTTTGTATTTTCGATTACTTCCTTGATATTTGCGACAAGTTCTTCCACAGCGTAATTATATAAATCCATTGAGAGTCCATATCCTTTATAAACCATTCTTCTACAGTTGTGGGGTTGGTCAGCAAAAACTGGCAAGCCTAACATCGGAACTCCATGGTACAAACTTTCAAACTGTCCTCCATTACCACAATGCGTGATGAATAGCTTCGTTTTCCGGTGGCCTAGTAAGTCGTTTTGTGGCATCCATTTTGTAAGAAACACATTAGGTGAAGAATAAATTGTGTCTGACCATTTCCAGACAATATCGTATTTTATTTGTTTAAAGGCGGCTCCCATTTTCTCCACGTGTTCTTTTGGAAGCGAACTGACTACAGAACCAAAGGAAACAACAATGATTCCATTCTTTGCAGAATTAACAAATTTAAGCAAATCTCCTTCAAGTGGTTCTGCAGGTTGTGCCCCCAATCCTCCTAAATGTTCCACATTAGGTAGCGACGGTAAAGCGTAATCCATCAAAACATCAGTGTCTATAATGTGTAACTCTGCTTTACGTAGAAGATCATCAAAAGAAATTTCGGGTTTGTTCGGTGCATAAGACTTGACGCTTTTCGACGGAGCACCCATCGAAGGAAGCAAATATGACATGGAAATAAAAAAACTATTACGCATTCTCTCCAGGAAAGACATTTTGTCGGAATAAGTTGTCATTTTAAATGGGAAAGCTGAAAAGACCCATGGCGTCCGATGAATGTCAGGTGAATTCTGGGCACCGCAGAAAACAAATGGAATTGATAATTTATAAGGAATTATTGCCAGACACGTGCTCATAAATATACCGTCTACAATAGCTAATGTTGCATTTACTGATTTCAAGCTATGAAACCAGTCGTCATCAAGTAGCAAGTTATCACAGGCCTTCTACATCGCGTTTTGTACCTGATTCCAAGTTGCATTCTTCTGGGGAGAGAAAACTCTCAATGCAAGTGTGCTGAATTCATCGACCGCAGGATTATCTTTCATGTGAAGAAATTGTATTCCTTCCGAGATTTTTAAACTTTTCGTGAGTTTTTCTGTTACAGGAAAGTAAGAATTATGTCCCCTTTTGTGAAGTTCTTTTGCTAAGAACGTCATAGGTTTGAAATGGCTAAAGATAGGAAGTCCTAAAAACAAGATATTTGCGCTTTGCGTAGTAGCGACCATGAGTAAAATAATTGCTCCAAGGTAAAAGAAATTAGCGCGTTTCATTTTTCAGCGGGTAAATAAATGCCTAGAAAGAAGAAGAAAGTTTTACGTTAGTTCATTTAGTATTACGTAAAAGTAGATACCCCCACTTATTCGTTAAATAATTAGAATCCATGAAGAAAAATGCCCAAAACTTAATAAAATCAAATTTTGATCGTTAAAATCTTTATTCTAATATTAAGAGACTAGACAATAGGATTTTTAAATTATTAAAATAAATATTTAATCCTTTGTAGAACCAACGAAATCAAAACTTATTCAAAAATTAATTAAATTATTTTAGAAATGATTCTTTTAGAAAGCCATCGTAGAATTATGTTTTTACATCTGTTAAACCACTTACTTATATTTTATGAAATTTTGCGACATTAAATTTTGTTCCACGTTATATTTAAATTAGTTAAAAGAACAAGTCCTTGGAGTATTAAATACTCCAAGGACATTTTGTAAAATAGGAACTCTAGTTACCAAAATTCTCTTCGCAATTTTAAGATAAATGCAATAAAACTAAGAAATTACTTAATTAGAAAACATTTAATTGCTTTTTAAAGACATATTATGGTCAATATTGTCTTTAGGTAAGATGTTTTTTCATGAATAATGAATTTTTACAATAATTGTTCTCATTTTTGTTTAATTACTGTGACACCATTTAACAGGACAAAAAAAAGAAAAGAAAGGAAAAAGAGAAAGGAAAGAAAGGAAAAGAGAGGCGAGACTTAAACGTAGATGATAAAAAAAAACACCCACGACTAGGGGCCTTGACAATGTTATTTTGATAAGTAGCAAATGGCGAAAAGGTGTCATTACCATTGCAGAAAAATTCTAAGTGGATAAGGGAATCGACTATGTTCTGGCGACGAACTTGTGTTATCGGGGATAGATAACAGCCGCTTAATGCTGGCAAACATCTAATTAGCAAACCACAGACCGACTAGCTAAGAAAACTCCAATTGATAATGTTATTTTGATAATTGACAAAGAACAGGTGAAATACAGGGCTTTGGATAGATAAGAAAAATTAACTGTGTCGTCTGCTAAGCCGCACACGAAACCAACCCTGAGTAACGACTGACCGTTTTTTGACAAGACATCTATAGGTGTTAGAGTTCGGTTGTGATAACAAAACTATGTTATCAGAAATTGGCACCAATAATGACTAGAACAATGGAACTGTTTTTTCGAGACGACGGTCGACTGTGTTTTGCTGGACGACCACCGATTCTGAAAATTAGCGAAAATCTGACCGACGAAGTCCAGATGAGAATAGAGGTTATCACACTACTGGTCGCATTGTTCTGTTGGCGGCCAGAGAAGATGAGAGCTGCGATTAAGGAAAGAAAAGGAAAAGAAAAAGATTAATTTTTTTTTTTCAGCAAGATATATATTTTTTTTCTTCCTGAAACAAAGCCAGCTGGATCGCACACGCCCGGCTTGACATCATTGGCCGGAGGTGATCACGTGACGCAAGGAGGGAAGCCGCCGCAGCCCATTTAGAAGATGGGTATGAGAGGTTGCTACGAAGAAGTGGGGAGGACCGTTGACGCCCCTCTGAAGGATGGTGAGAAGGTGGGAGTAAGAGAAGACTTCCAAAAATGGAAAGAAGTGGAAAATTCCTAACCAAAAATAAAAGAAGTGGATATGTATTTAGAATTATCGAGGAACCTCCAACGCCGACAAACCCACCCCGGTTTTGGTCGGCGTCCATATTAGCAAAATCGCAGCGAGCAGAAATCAGTAGAGTACAGCTCAGTGGAGTAGAGTCCGGCAGAGTTTCCCGATGAGTTCAGAGTGCTCAGTTGAAGCAGTCCTCGCAGCTGACTGAGATTCGCGCAACTTCCGAACTCATCTTCAATCCAAGAACAATTTATTTTGAAGAGCGACTTAGATCCATATCACCAAAATAATTTTTTCGACTTTCGCCTGAAGACACACCAAGAACCAATTTCTTAAAGAATACACAACTTAAAATGTTAAAACTCACCTAACAAAAAAAAACAACGTGTCACAATCCATATAACGGGTCGGGAGGTAGACGCAGTCCTATGTATCCAGCAACTAGACATAAAGTATTGTTATCCTTTTTTTGATATCTTGAACTTTTGAGTTATCATTTTATTTCTTTTATACATATTTGTGCGATACCACCCTCGCTTGAACCCAACTTGCATTACAGCCCTAACGACTGATTGATTTCGTCTGCCTAAGATCAATTCACAACGTGGATAGGCAGACTGGAGATTAACGCAGTTACTTTGGTAACCAGACGTTGGAAGCGAGTTGGGAACGACGAGGCTGATATCGAATCTAACCAGATTCCCATCCGAATCACCAAACGGTTAGAACGTCACATTTGGGTGCCGCGACCGATACTAAGCCAGTTGGTCGTCACAGGACGGGACAACACGACTGACGCAACAGGCGGACGTCACGTTTGGAGCTGCGACACTCGAACGAAGCAGCGAGGAGCGAGCGAAGACTCTGTTTAGGGACGTCACAGTTGGTGCCGTGACCAGGATAGGACCCTGGAACAGCCACTGTCACAATCAGTACCGTGACAGCAGGACAGGACCCTGGATCGACCGCTGTTGCTGAGAAATTTTGAATAGGACTCAAAGCGTAACAAACTAGAGTAGGAACCAAAGGACTTTGGGTGGCTGTGGCCATACGGTTCCAGAGACTCTAGTGCAACATCCCAGAACCTGAGAGGAACTAGAGGAGAATCGTCTATCAGGTAGGACACTTTGTTTCATTTCCCAATCTCGATTGTTGCTGCTTAAATTGTCTTTCTCTTTAAATATGTCGGACTATGAATCAAATAGAGTAGTGGGGGAGGAAGATGGGGTTGGACAGGGATTGTCAGCTGACCTGAGAGGATTGTTGGGTGGACCGAGGGTCCCAGCATTTGACGGCAGTTGGAGAGATTTCAAAAACTGGCTGGCAATCCTGGAGAAGAGCCGAGTTATATATGAACTCACAGACCAGGAGACCCCGTATTTGGCATATGATGCCACGAGAGGGAAAGCGTCTGAGGTTGTGAAGGGGCTCTCGGAGAGTGAACCCCACTTGACATGGGAAAGGTTAAAGGGATCTATTAACTAAGGAGTTCGCTGACGAGGGGACTGCGATAGAGGCCATGAGAGCCCTCCTAAAGCTGACACAGCTGCGGGACGAAACCCCTGGAGAATTGGGTGCCCGAGCGGGGAAGCTGTCATCATTAGCCTTCCCAGAGGTGGTGAGAGACAATGCGATCATGCAGGCCCAGTTAGCGGACCTGTATGTTGAGGCACTCACTGACGAGCGTGTTCGTCACGATGTGCTGAAGGAGGGACCGCTGAGACTATCAGCAGCAGTGGAGCTGGCCAAGGAGAGCCATGGTATATGGGAAAAGGTGAGAAGGTGTGAGAGGAAACAGGTACTAAGTCAAGAGGTCGGAAGAAGGGGGAAGGCGGAAGACCCCCTGCGTGGAATCGGAGGGTCAAGCTGGAGGTAGATGAGCCTGAGGTGTGGGAAGAAGACCCCAATAGAAAGGCGTGGTCGACAAGGCATGGGTTCTATAAGCCCACGCCAGGTAGATACGGGCTGGTCTGCTGGACTTGTGGGCATGAGGACCACAGAGCAGCGGAATGTCCGACGAAGTGGGGTTTTCCCCCAGGCTTCGAACAGGACAGGTGCACTAGGTGTGGAAAGAAGGGACACCTAGCCAAGTGGTGCGGGTTGAGAAAAGGTGCCCCACCGACATTAATAAAGAAGGCCGAGCCCAGGAGGCAAAACCAGGGAAAAGCCAGCGGGCCACCCCGGAATTAAGAGGGAGGGTGGCCCAGTTAAAAAGAAAGGAAATAAAAACTTGGACATGTGGTCAGGCAGGCCACTTAGGTAGAGGGCATGTCTCCCCCGGGAATAAACGAAAGGGTAGCCCAGTTGAAGAGAAAAAAAGCAAAATGTTGAACATGTGGTCAGGTGGGCCACTTTGCGGTAAACTGTCCGGCAAGAAGGTACTGGTTTTTTAGGAAACCAGGGCACCTGAAGAGGAGTTGTATCCTTAGGAACAGCCGCAGGAGACTGGGAGAGGTCCAGCCGGGGCCGCCCAGGTGGAGAAAACGTAGAACTCCCCTTCGTGAGAATAATGAAGGTGATTTGTTGCTACCGGCGCCTATGGCTGGGATGACCCAAAGGTGGGAACCCAGGAAAAAGAAAGCCCAAGTGTTCTCTTCGCTGACGCAAGAGAAGGAGCTATCCTGTAGAGCAGAGATTGGGGGTAGGGCGATGAAAAAATTAGGTAGACACAGGAGCGTCTGTTTCATTGCTGAGAGAGGAAGCATACAGGCGGGTGAAACGGTAGAGTGGGTTACGGGAAGCGGACATAGAGGTCACGCAAGCAGATGGATCCCCCCACCCCGGAGATAAAAGGGATGGCGATGCTCCCTGTGAGGATTGGGAAATTAAGAAGCACCCAAAATTTTTACGTAACCCCCAACCTGTGCACGGAGGCAATCTTGGGAGAAGATTGGCTCCGGTGCCAGAGGGCTCAGATAGAGTTCAACCCCACTGTGTTGATAGTGAATGGCGAGAGAACGCCATTAGGATGCCCACCAGAAGAAGATATAACAATAGTGGTGGAGGAAGATGTAAAGCTACCCCCTAGAACGGCGGTGTCGGGAAAGGGTAGGTTAATGTCAGGGAAGAAAATAGGAAAAGGACCCCTGAAATTGGTCCCTGTAGAAGGGAAGGGCCTAGAAGAAAATGAGGTAACTCTGTGTGAGACGGTGGTGGAGGCAGTTGAATTAGTGCCCATTATGATGGTGAACCAGGCCCAAAAGACTATAAAGCTTAAGAGAGGGGAAGAGATAGGAAAAGCACTACCCCTACGGACTCTGAATCGGGTGAGATTCGAAGAGGAACGAGGAAAACTCGTAGAGCAAACAGAAGGAATAGTGGACGAAGATATATTAGCACCGGATCAATTTAGAACCAGAGTGGGAGGTCTTCTGAGGGATAATCGAGATGTGGTGGCCCAGTCAGACAAGGAATTGGGCCAGACCCACACAGTCAAAATGAAAATCGACACCGGAGATCACCCCCATCCCCCGAAAAGATCGATCTCCCCTTGGAGCTTTCCAATCGTAATAGTAGGTAAGAAAGATGGCGGGCACCGTTTTTGTGTAGATTTTAGGAAACTAAATTCTATATCGAAGCCGTTGGCGGTGCCATTGCGACTAATAGATGACATATTAGCATTATTAGGGAAAGCGAAGTACTTCTCTACGTTGGACTTGAGGTCCGGGTATTGGCAGGTAGCCCTTGATGAGTCTGACAAGGAGAAGGCTGCATTTGCGTGCCACCTGGGACTGTTTCAGTTGAGGGTGATGTCATTCGGTTTAGCTAATGCCCCGGGAATCTTCCAACAGCTGATGTCAATAGTGTTAGGAGGATACGAGAGCTTTGCCATGGCATATTTGGATGATATTTTGATATTTTCAGAAACAGTAACACAACACTTTTTCCATCTAAAACAAGTGTTGGGAAGGTTAAGAAAACACGGCTTAAAATTGAAATTGTCGAAGTGTCAGTTTCTGAAGGAGGAGACTAGATATTTGGGCTTTGTTATAAACGGAGACGGTATTAAACCCGACATGGATAAGGTGAAAGTCATAAGGGAAATGCCAGAACCTAAGACAGTGAGACAAGTAAGAGGCTTTATAGGAGCTATAGGTTACTACCGACGATTCGTCCCGGCATTCTCGAGAATTTCCGTACCACTAGTAGCCCTGACGAAGAAATACGCTAGGTTCAAGTGGACAGAAGACTGTCAACGGGCATTTGATACGTTAAAAGAACAGTTGACAGCCGTCCCACTGCTGACGTACCCAGACCTCAGCAAGCCCATGGTACTATACACTGATGCCAGTGAGCAGTGTGTAGGAGCAGTTCTTACACAGCCGTGTCCCGATAAAGAAGGACCAGTGCCAGGCATACCAGAGGAAGTACCGATATACTTTCTCTCTCATAAGCTCTCAGAGACACAACAGAGATGGCCAGTAATAGAAAGAGAAGCATATGCTATCATGTATGCTCTCCAAAAACTGGACTACTACTTGAATGGTGCGGTCTTTACTATAAAAACAGACCACAAGCCTCTGCAGTACCTATTGCAGGCAGAATGGACAAATAATAAGAAGAAGATTCAACAGTGGGCACTTAAGTTAAGTGGCTACCACTGTAAGATAGAGTATTTGGCAGGGAAGGAAAACACGTGCGCAGATTTACTCTCAAGAATACCGAAACAACTAGAAGATCTCTAAAAATAGAGCAGGGAGTAGATGATAAAGCCTATAGAATCGGAGTAATTAACTCTAATAAGTTAAAAAATCGCCCTATGTTAGAATCGGACGAAGAAGGGGACGCACACATAATAACCGATCCCTACTGGACAGAAGGAATTGAGAAGGAGCAGGCAGACAGTGAAATAGCTGCCCTTAGAGAAAAGGTGAAGGCAGGAGAGACCACCAAGTATGCCATAATAGAAAAAAGGCTGTATTATCTCTCAGGCAGGGATGAAGAAGTCAAGCCCAAGTTGTATGTGCACAAAAGTTTAAGACCAGAGATATTGGAACAGTGCCACGAGAGGTTGGGTCACATGGGAATTGATAGGACATGCGATCTAATAGGAAGAAAGTACTATTGGCCCAAAATGTACGGAGAGGTCACTAACTATGTTCGAGCTGTGTAGTGTGCCAGTCGCAGAGCAAAAGGCAGGAAATGGCACCATTGGAAGAGATGGACGTGCCGAATTTCCCCTTCGAGAAAGTGAGTATGGATGTATCAGGAGCATATAGGGAAACTGCACAGGGAAACAACTATATAGTGAGTTTTGTTGATTGGCTAACAAACTGGCCTGAGGCATTTGCAGTACCAGACAAGAAGGCTAGAACTGTGGCCGGTTTGATAATAAGTGAAATCTTCCCTAGGTATGGCGCCCCTGTGCAATTGGTAACTGATAATGGCACAGAGAATATAAACAGCATAATGAGAGAAGTGTTGACAGGTTTGAATATAGAGCACGTAAAAACATCTCCATATCACCCCAAGGAAATGCTAAAGTGGAAAGGTTTCATAGAAACTTTGGGAGATGTATTGGCCAAGCTGGTCAGAGAGAACACTGGAAATTGGGACTTGTATTTGACGCAAGCTCTGGCGGCCGTGAGGTTTACGATAAACGAAACCTCCAGATTTTCTCCTTACTTTATGTTGTTTGGCAGAGACGTGGTCCTGCCTGTGGATAACCTATTGAAGCCCCGAAGAAAGTATATGGGAGAAGATCATCATCAGCTGTTGCTGGAACAACAACATAAAATATTTGTACAAGCCAGAAGAAGAATAAAGAGGGCACAGAAGAGAAGAAATGAGAGAGTGAATGCTGAAAGAAAGGTAGTAGAATTGAAGGTTGGAGACTCTGTCTACTATAAAATCCACCAGAGAGAAGGAAAGCTGGACCAGAGATGGGAACCGTACTACCGGATAGTAGAGCAGACGCGTCCAGTATCATATGCAATATGGGATCAAGTGGCAGGACGAGCAAGGTGGGTCCATGCCAATGATCTAAAGAAGGCTGAAATAGCTAACCTGGAAATGAGCAAGCCGAGACCTAAGATGACAAGGACAAGGAAGGTGACTCTGTTTGATCCGGATGAAATGGAGACGGAGGAAGATTCCGAGGAAAATGAGGAGATAGATCGACTTGGCCAGATCGACGAAACGATCCGAGTGACGGAGTTGGAACCCTCGGCGGGGATCAGCGGCGTTCAGTCGTCTGAATCGGTGCTCAGAAGACCCTGTGATGTCACCATCGCACCCCCATGTCCAAAAAAAAAAAAAAGAAGAGAAAGGCGAGGATATCCAATCAAGCAGTCAATGGCTCTAAAAAGAGGCACCCTGAACAGGGCGAAGGACCCAAGCAGTGGGAGGAAGAGGATCAAATACCCTTTTCCCAGCTCAAGGAAAAGCTAAGAAACAGGAGAGATCTAGACATAGAGTCAAGATGTATTGGAGACGTCCAGGGCGAGGATTCTAAACAGAAGGAAAAAATCAGGAGAGAAGAAGAGGACAAAACACCTCCTGGACGGGAATTAAACACAGAGGGGAGGTTAGAGGTTGAGCAGGGACCACCTCTGAAGATAAGATTAAGAAGGATGAAGAGCTCCAAATCTCAGTAGAACAAAGAAGGCTGTGCAGAATAGAAGCATTCGGTGTCGACAGATAACGACACTGGCTCATCTAAAAACCTGCTGGCTGACTGTGATGAATGTGGATGGAGGGGATGGAGTCGCGAGCTGCACCTCACGAAGGACGGAAGAAGATTATTGGCATTGCTAACTGGCCATCAGTGGTGTCATGAAGTACGACCTTTGGAGTGGGCGCCACGCACACCTGTCCGGATCATTCTGTCTGCTAGAAGTTAGTTAGAGGAGGGAAGAGCTGAACTTAGTAAGAAATTATGGAATAATTCAGTAATGAATTGAGCAAGACTGAATGGTTATGAAGAATAACAACAAGAGAATTTTGTTACCTTGCAGGAATTATCAAAATGAAAGGGTTGATGATGATGATGATGGTAGCCACACTGATGGTGACGATGGCGGAAGCTGGGAAGTACAGCTGAAATACCATTTTTAAAAAGACGAGTGAAGTAATAATAACCAGGTCTAAATGGTTGATCACATTCGTGATAGATTTGAAACCATACGATTCGTTACTAAATAAGCTAAGAAATGAGCTAACGCAGCTGGATGCAGCCCGGTTGAAGGTGGGGCATGATTATCCCAAGGAGAAAGGGTATCTTAGTTTATTACACTCCCAAGAATCGGAGGCCACCATGATAGAGGCTCAATGGATGGACATGCAAAATTACCTGAAAAGAATAAAGTTACTGCAGACGCGGGAAAAGAGATCAGTAGTTCCGATTGTCGGAAAAGCGTTAAATGGCCTGTTTGGAACAGTGACTGAAGATGACGTTAAATTCATAAGAAGGAAACTGGGAGAAGTGGAAATAAACCAGAGAACGCTTGCTCAAGTGGCAAGGGAGAGTGTGACAATATTAAATGTGACAAGGTTGGAAGTGGCCAAGAATAGAGCCAGAATCAATTGGTTAATAGATAACTTGCCAAGTAGAGGTATTAACAAACACGGCATTACCACAAGCTATCAGTGTTTCAGACGGGGTGTGGGCAGTGGCCACACAGAAACCTATCAGCTTGTCTAGGGTATGTGGGGGAGAGTCCACAAGGACATTAAGAGTAAGGCCGCCATTATCCCTGTTAAAGTTACCCATGGGATGTTCGGCATATGGGATATCTATTTCCTTACCCCCCTATTACCAGGAAGAAGAAAGATATGAAGAGAAAGATTCAATCATAGAAATGATTGGCAGAGGTTTAGTCAATTGTATAGAGTTGTGGGAGCCAATAGTGAAGGGATTCTCCAATGTTACCTTGAATAAAATGCCAGTACTAATGAAGCCGATAGAAAAGATCGATATGGATCAACTGAGGGACAAGTTAAGTGCGTTGGGAAATGAAGGTATGGCTTGGGAAGACGATGAGCAGATCGCAATAAGTTGGTCCGTAGTGATGGGTACATTCATAGTTATAGCCATAGGGGGTATTGTAATATGGAAGATTAAAAGTAAAAGGAAATTAACGAGCGATAATCAAATGAGCATGCAGCAACTCGAGAGTGAGATGCCGAGCAGTGTTCCTTACTCATACAGAATCGGCGAAGAGATTGCAGGATAACCGGCGGAGGAGGCTGGCGTGAGACCGACACGTGCGGCGGAAAAACCTCCCACAGCGGAGAGGAAAACATTGACCAAGAAGAACAAGCAATAGTAACCACACACCTGCACCCACAGGCACACACACACATTACATTTGCATATAGAACAAAAGAAGATGAAAAAGAACATTACATTGCATGTAGAACAGAAGAACTTGAAAAAGAACATTACAATTGCATGTAGAACAGAAGGTGAAAAAAGAACATTACATTGCAAGTAGAACAGAAGAAGATGAAAAGAACATTACATTGCATGTAGAACAGAAGAAGTTGAAAAAGAAAATTACATTGCATGCAGAAAAGTAGTATAGAATTGCATGGGACAGATGCATGATGCATGCGAAATGATGTATTTGGGTTTAGGTGTCATTTACGAGTAAATGACAAATAAGTTAGGGAGGATTGTGACACCATTTAACAGGACAAAAAAGAAAAGAAATGAAAAAGAGAAAGGAAAGAAAAGAAAAGAGAGGCGAGACTTAAGCGTAGATGATAAAAAACCGGCCACGACCAGGGGCCTTGACAATGTTATTTTGATAAGTAGCAAATGGCGAAAAGGTGTCATTACCACTGCAGAAAAATTCTAAGTGGATAAGAGAAAAGACTATGTTCTGGCAACGAACTTGTGTTATCGGGGATAGATAACAGCCGCTTAATGCTGGCAAACATCTAATTAGCAAACCACAGACCGACTCGCTAAGAGAACTCTAATTGATAATGTTATTTTGATAATTGACAAAGAACAGGTGAAATACAGGTCTTTGGATAGATAAGAAAAATTAACTGTGTCGCACACGAAACCAACCCTGAGTAACGACGACTGACCGTTTTTTGACAAGACATCTATAGGTATTGATGAGAATAGAGGTTATCACACTACTGGTCGCATTGTTCTGTTGGCGGCCAGAGAAGATGAGAGCTGCGATTAAGGAAAGAAAAGGAAAAGAAAAAGATTTTTTTTTTCAGCAAGATATTTTTTTTCTTCC
Source organism: Acanthosepion pharaonis (assembly GCA_903632075.3). Lineage (NCBI taxonomy): Eukaryota > Metazoa > Mollusca > Cephalopoda > Sepiida > Sepiidae > Acanthosepion > Acanthosepion pharaonis. The sequence continues at coordinate 21,803 of CAHIKZ030002788.1, read as the reverse complement.
TGAAACAAAGCCAGCTGGATCGCACACGCCCGGCTGGACATCATTGATCAAAACTCGCCATTTAAAGCATTAACCTTTGCATTAGTTTTGTGTGAATAATTCATGTATTTGTAAATTGATAGCACGTTTATCGTAATATATATATATATATATTGAATAATAAGAAATATTAAAAAATTAATTAATTAAAATCTTCAGACACACTGAGTTGTAGATTAATATTCTTTCGTTTTTATTATTATTATTTCATTTAGATTCCTAGTTTATATTACATATATATTACAATCTAAAAATATTTATAGTTTTTCTTTTCCTTCTCCAATTCTTCAGTGCTCTGGTAGATCCAAAGCGAAATGAAAGGACTAACCACCAATTGTAATGACACAGAATTTATGGTTGTTAATAAGCCGAAGAGCAAATGACGCGAGGTATGAATTGGAAACGCCCAAATTAAGCAAGTACAGAAACGTCAATATCTGGCAAGTGTTTATACAGAAGGTGGAAAATGTGACACCGAAATCCGAGTTAATATTGGAATGGTAAATGAATTCTTCCAAAAGTCGAAATGTAATATCAATCTTCAATAACAGTGAATATTGAACAATTTCCTCATAGATGAACAATGGGGGGGTCTTGAGGGAAAAGAGAAGTTATTCTAGAAATGATTCTAGAAAAGGATGCCGAGATTACCATGTACAGAGCAAATGAGTAACGAGAAATTTCAAAAGGAACAAAAAAAAAAAGAGACGCAGGTTTGAATCCTGCTGCAGGACGCATATTTTTCTAAAATATTCAGGCCGGTAGATGGAAATAAATAAATATATTGTTTAATAAAGAAGAACAGAGGCTTGGCGAATTTGACATTCACAGGACGTATTGAAAGTAAGATGGACAGGATGGAAACAGTAACTAGCCAACCTGACAAAGTGAGGAGAATAATATAAGTACAGATATGGCTAAGAGCTACGAAGGATAGGAAGTTATGGAAACGAGGCACATAGAAGAAGAAGAAGAAGAAGAAGAAGAAGAAGAAGAAGAAGAAGAAGAAGAAGAAGAACAACAACAACAACAACAACAACAACAACAACAAGATGTGGGGGGAGGAGGTAAATTTAACGACACAATTGGCATTTTATCCTACTTTTCAACGGTGAAATACAACTTCTTGTTTATAACAGCCTTAAGTAATGTTTTCTCTCCGTAATAATGTTTCTCTTTTTTCTTACGCTTTTATACTCAGAGATCCCTTGTATCTTAGTGGCTTTATTACCTTGAATAGGGTTAAATGTTCAAAACAAAATCGTATTCTCAATGAGAAATGAGAAATGTATAACCTTTCCCAGAAGTAAGCATCACATCGTAATAAAACGGATTATTGATTACATTAAAAATTAAACTAGGAATAATAGCAGATTATCTCAAGATTATAATTTGGATTAGTGTTTTTCGTTTTTTTCCTCTCTCTCTCTCTCTCTCTCTCTCTCTCTCTCTCTCTTTTGTCAAATCTACGAGGTTATTTTATTTTTTCAAGATGGCCGTTTGTGCCCGTGTATGCCTGTCTGTTGGGGCAGAGAGTCAATCCCTGTTGCACATTTGTGTTTGTTCAACACCCACAGAGACCACCTGTGGTTTATACTGCAACGATGCTGAGCAGTTTCTGGGAGAGAGCACATTATCTGGCGTTATCAACAGTCTGAACAAGGCTAGCACACTCAACCCCTCGGTCACGATGACTTGTGGCTTCGTGCTAGCACAACTAGCGATGTCTCCCAAATAGTTCCGTCTACCCAGTTTCAGTCTCAAGGCTTGGATCAACCCGTTGTATGGTTTTCGGACACTTTCTGAAGGTGCCGCACGTTGGGATCAACTCCCCCAGACAGAGATAACATTAAGTTACCTTTCCGATTAATCGACTATTTACTCGATACAAAAGCAATTTACGCGAATATGGAACTCGATAAAAAAAAATCATATTAAAAATAAAGTTACAAAAACTGTCAATCGCCTATTAGGGAACGTGTTTATCAACTGAGCGATACAAAAAAAAATCTCTTTATAGTGAAACATCAAAAACACATTACAATTTCTTTGTAAGAGTGACAGAAGAAAGAAACAAATCCATCAGTCAGAATTTCAAAGTTTATTCACTTGTTCATGTCATGCTCGTATTATTAAATGTTTATAATCGTTTTTAAGAGCATTTTCTGCCGTATCAGAATCCTACTCTGTTAAAAAAAAAACTGTAGTTTGTTACATTGTTTTAAATATTTTGTTAAAAATATATGTTCCTTTAAATTTCACACAATAGTTTTGAGTTATGTTTTGTACGCATCTTTTACTTTAATCGGGATAACAATGGTATCGTTCTTTCTTCTCCCGTTCCTTTCAGGGTAAAAAAAAAACCTTTTGATCCATAAAACTATCCATCTTCAAGGCGAAAATTCAAACACACCAGAAAGCAAAATGTTACATTGAACTAAAATGTTTGACAAAGATTTGAACCAAATCATACTGATAAAATTATAAAGGGAAATTCATAACGCAAAATATTTTGAATTTGATTCAACGACGATATATAATGTGAAAGTAATATGACTGTTAATTACCTAACTACGGTAAGTAGGTAATTGACAATTGTGTACTTATGTTAAGTAACTTACTATATAATTATACAATTTAATATACTTTTATATAATTATATATAGGTAATATACAATTATACAATTTAAAACGTACGAAATTTAAAATAACTTATTTCAATGAAATAAGTTATTTTACATTTAGTATAACTGAAATAATTTAAGTTATAAAAGTTATTTAATCTTGGAAACAAAATTTTGTTTTCCTACATCGATTGGCCAAGTTCTGATGGGTAACTTTTTTTCTAATAAAAAGAGTATTTTCGATTTTTTTTGTATTTTAATTATTAAGTTCATTGCTTTAGAAATTTAGAATTTAGATAAAATTTTTTTTCAATTAATTTCTTTTTTTTATTAATTTTTTTTTCGATAAATTTTTTTTTCTATTAAGTTTTCATTTTTTGGAATAATCTCTGAATATTGAAATATATTAAATTATCATTTCGGGCGTAATTTTTTCGATTATTTTTTTTTTTTTTTTTTTTAATGCGTGACATTCCTAATCCAAAGACAGACACAGAATTTTTTTAGAACGTTAAAATCAACAATACCCGACATTTCTTCGTATGTTTTTTTGCTAATATAGTTAATTGTATATTACCTTTTAAGTCCTAAGGAGCGCTTAAAATATAAGGCTATGTACAAATAAAAAAAAAACTGTAACGCCTTTTTAATTCAATTTCTTCTATACACATTTTTTTCTGGGCGTTATAATCCAAATTACTGTCGTTGAACTAGACTAGACAATTTCACCTACAGGCTTTAACATTTTAAAATTGTTACTAAGCAGTGACACACGTTAAAAAGAAAATGTTACGTTTAGTTTTTTAAAATATTTTGATAATTTGTTATGTATTTAGTTAGCCCGGTTTGAATTCATAAGTAATATCCTTACCAGATTTAGAGATCAGTTTAAGGGTCTTTTTATGTTTTCGATGTCTAAGTGTTTCAGCCGACAGTTATCCGTTCTGATGTCTCTGGTTTGGTTTTTTAATACTCAAATAAACGTGTTTTTATCCTTTGGTCTCGTTCTGTGTGTAATATTTATCATCGGAACTGGACGACTCCTTTACGCTCAGCGATAAGAATTCAAGTAGTCACTCACTGTCGGCACAAAATATGTAAGCGAATAACAAGCAGACAACAGTTCTGCTTGGCTATAAAGTGGGTCGTAAACTTTTTAGCGCTTGCTATCATTTACTTTAGTTTTTTTTTTTTTTTTTTTTTTTAATGAAATGTCGCGGACAGAACAATCAAACCAATTACGAATTTCAGTTGAGTTTGCTTATATATATCGAGTTTGCTTATTTCTAGCGAACAGAACAATCAAACCAATTACGAATTTCAGTTGAGTTTGCCTATATATATCGAGTTTGCTTATTTCTAGCGAATACAACAATCAAACCAATTACGAATTTCAGTTGAGTTTGCTTATATATATCGAGTTTGCTTATTTCTAGCGAACACAACAATCAAACCAAATACGAATTTCAGTTGAGTTTGCTTATATATATTGAGTTTGCTTATTTCTAGCGAACACAACAATCAAACCAAGTACGAATTTCAGTTGAGTTTGCTTGTATATACACAAGGCCGACGCGTGAGGTCGGGGGTGTTTGATTGGAATGTTCCGGGCACTGCTTTGTGACCCTCGCTATCATATCATAATTTTTCCTTTTTTTCTACCTACATTTATAGATGTTACAAATTTAAACTACGCACAACTGATTATTAAATGATGAAAAATGACCGCAGAGTTTGACCTCGTTTTGTTTTTTGTTTGTTTGTTTGTTTGTTTTTTTTTTGTTTTTTCCAGCCAGATCTGAGAATTTGTTTTGCGCATGCTAAATCTCGAAATAACTCAATATAAAATCCATTAATTGCCACAAAAACATTGTTGATTTATGTAAGATGGAATGATCTATTATGATATGTCTCTAATATTTATGATGGAATGATCTATTATGATATGTCTCTAATATTTAAGATGGAATGATCTATTATGATTTGTCTCTAATATTTAAGATGGAATGATCTATTATTAATATGTCTCTAATATTTAAGATGGAATGGTCTATGTCTCTAATATTTAAGATGGAATGATCTATTATATGTCTCTAATATTTAAGATGGAATGATCTATTATGATATCTCTAATATTTAAGATGGAATAATCTATTATTAACATGACTCTAATATTTAAGATGGAATGATCTATTATTAACATGTCTCTAATTTGTATTTTAAAATTTGTAGTTTTTTTTTTTTTATGTAGTAGAGTGGCGGCGCACGAGACATTTGTACCGGCCATATATATAAAGTACATTTGTACCGGCCATATATATAAAGTACATTTGCACCGGCCTTATTCATAAAGTACACTGTATGTGTGTTTGTTCATGTGTGTTTTCAAGCAAATCCTCCGCCCCCACTGGGTCTGAGTTCAATGATTCATAGCTCATTCAAAAGCCTTAGAAAAGTTAGGAGTGGGGAAAGATTTTCGTTGAGCTCAGATTCAGGGTTGCCAGATTATATGAGGTTAAAAATATTTACTGCTATATGATACTAGCCATTATCGTTATTTTCATGGTTCAAGAGGATTAACTCTTATTTTCCTTTTGTATTAAAATTGCAGCTAGCTTTAAATTTTAAGCTAGCTAAAATTTTAACCTACCTTAAAAGCCGCCTTAATAAAGCTACCTTTATTACATTCAATATTATTGATTTCTATGCATCTATCTCCAGAAATCTCTTAGTGGATTGCATAAACTTTGCAAAAAACTATGTGGAGATTACTGATGAGGAAATTAATATTATATTTTCTGCTAGGAAATCATTCCTAACACTTAACTATTCCACCTGGATTAAGTGCAGGAATGTTGACTTTGACGTTCCAAAGGTTGCTGATCTTGTCTGCCTAGATATTCTTGAAATTCTTAGTAGAATTGTGGATCCTAAGAAGTAGGTTTATAAAGAGACAATGGACTTATTTGTATTCCAAATAGTAATGGTCCACTTACAGTAAAACTAAAGAAAAAATTGTTAGAGACTTTAAGTTACTGGGGTTCAAGATAGAGATTACTTCTAACATCAAAATTGTTGAACATCTAGATATCACTCTTAATCTGAACACCCATAAACCCTACCATAAGGAACATGAAAATCCTAACTACATTAATGTTGACTCGAAACACCTCGATACTATTTTGAAGCAGATACCAATTACTGTAGGCATTAGAATTAGTAAACTTTCGTTTAATAAATATATCTTTAATAAAAACAAAGTACTGTACAATAAGGCACTCAAAAAAAAGTGGCTTTAACAATAAACTATCTTAATTAAACCCTATAATTGACACTAGGGTGGATAAAATGACTTGCAAGCATAGAAATAGAAAAACAAATATAATTTGGTTCACCCACTCCATTTTTCATTAGGTTATGCAAAATTAACATAGGAAAAGTTCTTTGAAGCTTATAAATAAACATTTTAAAAATAACCGCCCCCAAGCATAATTTTTAATAGGAAAACTACCAAAATAAGCTATTCCTGTACAAATAATATGTATAAAATTATAGATTCCCACAATAAAGATATTCTAAATAAATTCTATGGTTTCAGCAGTATAACTAGGGCGGATCCACCATGTAATTGTAGATATAGTGTACCGTGTCCAGTTGAAGGAAAATGCAGACTCGAATGTGATCTACCAGGCAACCATTTACCCCAAAGAGAACAAGAACAACCACTATGTTTATACTGGAATTTTTGCGGGTGAATGGAAACAACGATTATATACCCATAGGCACTCTTTGTTTCAACCCAAAATTAAATTCCAAATGACCCTTTCCAAAAACTTTTGGGAATTGAGGGCGAAATACCTGAACCCTTAGATTGACTAGAAAATCAGAGGTTTCGCTCACAAACCTAGTAACTTTAAAGAAGGGTGTAAGCTGTGTCTTCAAGAGAAAATTAGAATAATTAAATTTGATAATCAAAATATACTTTTAGACGAAAGGATTGAATTAATTGTCACGGTAGTAGATTTAAATTATTCCAGAGTCTTACTGAACTTGCGTGAACTGTTATCATTTAACATATATACTGTTACTTCTACTCGTGATCTTTCTCATAACCTTCCATTTTTTTTTTCAACCATTACT
>CAHIKZ030002788.1:0-10000 GCA_903632075.3 Acanthosepion pharaonis | reverse complement strand
TTAAATTGACCGGAAGAAGTTTTATTTGATAAAAGAATTGATTTAAACATTTTTAGTCCATGTTTATTACAACATAATTCTCTTTATGAAAAAATAATACGTAGTTTTCTTGATATTATATATATATACTGGTTTTCATTAATGTACCAATTGAAATGCTATAAACTACTTAGCTGCTTGTCACGAAACATGCACTGCTAATTTTAGAATATTGTTAGTTATATAAAAAACGTGTCTTTTCGAGTGTCCATAAATAAATTATCCTGGCTTCAACTTCAAAAACATTGACATTCTTTTTCAAACGAAGAAGTCTGTGGAGTTGAAACCTTAACTAATATAACTATCTGCCAGAAAAACTATACTACGGCCAGATAAATTGTCTGATATTTTCATTGATGTTAACAATCGATATTTTTTCTCCTTTTTTTTTTTTTTTTTAACTTTCAGGAGTTTTTGCGTTGTGTCTGAGGATCATATTAATCATTCTTTTCTTTCATTCGCGAGAAAGTGGACAAGCATTTTCTGACAATGAGAACACCGATCGAAATTCCAATGATAACAGACAACAATACAAAAGCCAGAATATCCAACATAAAATACTGATACAATGGCATATCCTGACAATGGGATTTCAGAAAACCACCGCCATATTTGATGATGTCATCGACAATGCGAGCTCCTCTTTCAGACGGATGCTCTGGCCTTGACTTGAAAATATTGCTCGCCATTTGAATATTCTTTTTGTATTTTGGATTTTCGATAATTTCTTTGATATTTTTAACAAGATCTTCCACAGCATAATTAAACATATCCATCGATATACCATATTCTTTGTACTCCATTCTTCTGCCGTTGTGTGGTTGGTCAGCAAAAACTGGGAAACCTAACATCGGAACTGCGTGATACAAACTTTCAAACTGCCCTCCATTGCCACAGTGAGTGATGAATAATTTCGTTTTGGGGTGGCCTAATAGGTCGTTTTGAGGCATCCATTCGGTCATAAACACATTAGGCGACGAATAACTTGTATCTGACCATTTCCAGACGACATCGTATTTTATTTGCTTAAAGGCTTCACCCATTTTCTCGAGATGTTCTTTTGGAAGTATCCTTACCAAAGAGCCAAAGGAAACAACAACGACACCATTTTTTGAGGAATTAACAAATTTAAGCAAGTCTCCTTCAATTGGTACGGCAGGCTTCGCGCCCATACCTCCCAGAAATTCCACATTGGGAAGTGTGGGCATGGCGAAATCAAGCAAGACATCAGTTTCTAAAATATGCAAATCTGCTTTACGGAGAAGCTCTTCAAAGGGGATATCGGGTTTTTCCGGCGCATACATCTTGACCCTTTTTGAAGGGCCACCGATTGGATAGGTGATATAATGTAGAATATGTTCATACGTATTGTGTAGTCTTTCTACAAATGACATTCGTTCGGAATAGCTCGTGTACAGGAACGGAAAAGCTGAGAAAACCCACGGAGTTTGGTGCATTGACGGCAGATTCATGACTCCAATCAATACAAACGGAACTGATAATCTGTAAGGAATTATTGCAAGACAGTTACTCATGAAAACACCGTCGACAACAACTAATTTCGGGTTGAATGACTTCAAATACTGAAACCATTTTTCGTCGAGTAGCAAATCGTCACATACTTTCCACATTAACTTTTGCATATCCCGAAATGTATGGTTGCCATTTCGAGAAAAATAATTTATCCCAACTCTAATAAATTCTGGCATTTCGATTTGCTCAGACATCTGTAGAAGGTGGACTCCTTTTGTGATTTTAAACATTTTGGACAGTTCTTGAGGAACAGGAAAATAAGCGTTATGTCCCCTTTTGTGAAGTTCTTTCGCCATTGGAATCATTGGATGCAGATGACTGAAAAATGGAAGGCCAAGGAACAGAATGTTGTCACTTTCGATTGGCTCGGCAGTGAGAAGAAGTAATATCCCAACAAAAAGAAAATTGATTGGCTTCATCTTCGAAAGACGAGTCCTATAATTAAAAAAAGGAAATTAACTAACAATCTGATATTTTAAAGCAACAAAGGAATCAATAATTAAATTATAAATTATAATCAATAATTAAATTATAAATTATAATTAACTTCTGACAAGAATGTATAAACTGTATGTGCACTTTGAACTTTATTCAATAAATACGGAAAATATATCTATTGATAAAAACATACATTCCTCGGATTTTTTGTGCTTATTATAAACTTATTGGGTTAGTGTGTAATTATCAGGCGTTTTTCAAACAATATTTATTATGAAAAAAGAAACATAAAAATTCAGGTATAAAATTTTTAAATAATTATTACAGATTATCGACACACATTTTTATAACCTGAAAATAAATATTTTTTATTAAAAAAAAGTAAACAGCAATTTCTATTAACAAATAACTTGCCTTCAAAAACGCCTGATAATTATGCACCAACCCAATATTTTAAAATTTTTGTAATACTGGTTGACAATGAGAGGCGAACTGAAGCAACATGCGATGGCTTTATTTTATTTATTTCCAAATAGTTTCGTCGACCGAATTTCACTCATAAGGCTTCGATCAGTGTTTTAATTGTTTTAACTCTCAGAGGCCTTCTCAAGACTATTAACAATATGATTTAAACTACTAGAAACAAACATTTGTCTTTTCTTTCATTTGGATAAATTTCCATCCCAAGGATATGGTTTTCAGGAAATTTTCCAATGGAGCCGCAAGCTGGGATCGCCTCCACAGGCTGATAACTTCAAGTAATCATCTCCGTGTCAAATTGACAATAGTTAGATTCGAACTCGGATCTCATGGTCAGAAAGCAAAAAATTTAACCACGTGACCATATTTTAAACACACCTATTTATAAAATACATAACGTCCTCTGATTAGTCCATAATTCTGATTATTATAGACTTATTTTAAAATCTTTAATGTATTCTGACATTGAGAGATAAACGGAACCAATAGGCGGCGGTTTTATTGAAATGCTGATAGAAAAAAATGTCAATTTATATACAGATCGTTCTCGACTATCTCTGATTTCTCTTTCAATATAACACGTTAATGCGTCCATTTTAAAATAAACTTTGAATTTGACTTTCAATAAATATTTTCTGTATTTTTTCTGTATAAGGATATTTTTACTTGGTTTCAAGTGGTTATGTTTTGTCATTCAAATAAAAGGTATACTCATTAATCAAGTAAAAAACATTTTAAAAATTTCAATTGTACAGGGAGCGATATGTAAGTTGTCGCCATTTCATATATTTCATTTCACGCATGCGCGTTGTCTTTGAATTTGTCGATTGCACTGTATAGGGTAAGTTGGGCACCGTTTGTTAGAAAAAGATCACCATGACGTAATTCACTCAGCCAGAAATTTGGAAAAAAGCATGCTGTACTGCTTGGCATTCGCAACAGAAGCTCCAATACGAACATTTCAGAGTGTTTGGGTGTCAATCTGAGGACATTGCAGAAGATTCGGAAAGAGTCCGATGAGCGTAATGGTGATTACGAAGATGCGGCTGTTCGGTTAACTCATTCTGATCGGAAAAGAAGTGCCGAATTTGTTGGTAAGGGCCTCAGACTCAACGCGACGGTCTATATCAAGTGCTTTGAGGAGGTAATGCTGCTCTGGGTCAAAAGGGTGGGTGCTGGAAGACTCTATGTCTGGCAGAATTTCTGCGACCACATCACACCTTACCTCTGGTCACTTAACTCCCCAGACTGCAACACTCTTGATTATTATGTGTGGGACGCAGTTGAACGGGAGGCTAACAAAACTCCTTGTAACACCAAAAATCTCTGAAAAAGAGAATTAGTTAACTTTTATATACTTGTTTTTTCCTTCTTGCTTACTAGAAAATATCTATGTTTTGCATGTAATTATCCCAACGTTTCATTTATTTGAATTATGAGTGCTCTCTTAATTATTGACTACAGCTACGAAATGTTCTGGAAAAGAATATTGGTAAACTTTTAAATAAGTGCCAAATAGGCTGTACAAATCTGGGAAGATAACAGTGGCAGACGTTTAAGTAACTGCATTTTCTTTCTTAAAAGAAAAATATTTTACTGCCTATGTCATTACTATAACGTATCAATTGTTTTAATTGTCATAGCACTTCTCAGAATATTTGACAGCTGAGAGTGTTACAAATAAACTATGTAAAAGAAAACAATATTTAAATTAATGTATTTTCTTTTCTGCTTAATGAAAAAAAAATTATTGCGTATGTAATTGCCTAGGATCTTCTCAGAATAATTGACAACGGGAGTAGGTTACAAAGAAAAAAAAGAAAATTGTTTAACTCCCCCAGACTTCAACACCCTTGATGATGTGTGGGGTGCAGTTGAGCGAGAGACCAACAAAAACTCCTTGTAACACCAAAGCTGAAGTGAAGGCAAGTGTTATGGCAGCATCCACCAACGTAAATCTTCTGGAAAAGAATATTGGTAAACATTTTTTTTTCTGGAAATGTATATTAGTAAACTTTTAAATAATTGTCTTCTCATGATTACTTAACAGGAAAACATCTTTATTGCCTATGATGTTATTACAATTTTGCAATTGTCTTAATTGCCAGAGGTCTTCTCAAAGCGATTGACATGGGAGTAGGTTACAAAGAACTCTGAAAAAGAAAATTGTTTAGAATTTCTATACTTGTCTTTTCCTTCTTGCTTACTAGAAAATATCTTTGTTGCGTATGTATGCTGTGCAAAACTTCTAACAGTGGCTTACGTTTAAATAACTGTATTTTCTTTCTTAATTAAAAGAAAAATGTTTTGCTGCGTATGTTATTACCACAATGTTTCAATTGTTTTGTTATGGCTCTTCTCAGAATATTTGACCGCTGAAAATGTTACAAATATCTCTGTAAATGAAAATAGCATTTAAATCCATGTATTTTCTTTTTTCGCTTAATGGAAAGATATCTTTATTGCGTATGTAATGGCCACAACGTTACAATTATTTGAATTATCATATAGTCTTTTCAAAATTATTGACAGTATTTAGCAAAATAGTCTACGCAATTCTTCAGGAAAAGAATAGTGGTTAACTTTTAAATAACTGCCTTTTCATGCTTGATTAACACAACAAAAGAAAACATTTTTGTTGCCTATATTACAGACTGCAATGTTTCAATTGTTTTAACTGTCAGCGATCTTTACAGAATATTTGGCAGAAAAGTAGGTTGCAAAAATCTCTGAAAAAGAAAATTTGGTCAGCATTTAGATTCTCTTCATTCCCTTCTTGCTTAACTGAAAATATTTATTGTTATGCATGTAATTATGACAATGTTTCATGTTTTGAATTATCATAAGTGTTCTCAGATTTATAAACAATATTTAACAAAATAGGACACACAACCTGGAAAAGAACATTGTCTTTTATTTTCCTTCCTGTTTAAGAGAAAATATTTTTGTTTCAGCTGTTTGTATTATTGGGAATCCTCTTAAAATATTTAATAGCAGAATAGTTTACACAAATCTAAATATTTTGAACACAATTTTATGGCTTCGGCTAAATATATTTGGAACGCAATTGTATTCCTTCAACTACAGATAACATGTATGGTTGGTGATTTTACTATAAAATGTATTGTTGGTGATATTGCTAGAAAATGTATTGTTGGTGATATTGCTAGAAAATGTATTATTGGTGATATTGCTAGAAAATGTATTGTTGGTAATTCTATAAAATATGTTACTAGTCCTTTTACTATAAAAATGTATTTTTATACTTGCATAATGTTCATTATTTTTGGAGGGGGTCGCTATTTGCCCAGAGCTGGGACTCTAACAGATGGTACTACCCTGGGTCAGAGTGCACCTGCGAATAACAGCAATTAAGTGGTGGTTCCATGCTCCACAAAACCGCCAATCTCCTAATCAGAGTCTTTTTTTTTTGCCAGGCGTTAGAATTTAAGCGCTGTACTAGATTGGTAGCTAGGTTACATCATTTCAAATGACTTGGGGCAACCGTAAATTCTATTCTAGCAGTTTCTTCTCAGGCAATTCTTGCTTGTAGAACTCTTTTCCGGCGACTTGCTTCCCAGTCAACTCCGATTTCAAAAAGTTTAAATGGCATATCAAACGCCATCGCCTGACTTCTTAATTCCTGCTCTTTTACTGTTTTTCTTTTTATATATATATATATATATATATATATATATATATATATATATATACTCGACTCTCCCGTCGAATGCGACGTATGAGGCTCAAGCAGATCAGTTCCTAGGAAACCGACAGCCCGACAACAGCACATGAGATTTGATTATAGTGGTGAAGGTTTCGTGCAGGACCATCCACACTTTTTGAAGGGCCGAATACGGAGACTTGGTGCACTACGTGCTACAAGGTCCCCAAACAACCCCCCCAGGTTTTGAATTCAAAGTTGTCTTCTCCTAGACCAGTTGCCATCCAAGGCTATAGAACCCAGTCTGTTCTGCTAGTTACCCATATATATTCGTATTCTGTAATCCCTTGCGTCTTAGTGGATTTATTGCCTTGCTGGGAGGGAAATGATTAAAATAAATAGTTAGGACAAATTCAAATTATAGCGAATATGTTATTAGAACTTAATTTCTTAATTAATCAGTTTTAAAGAAAAAAATCTAATTTTAGTAAAAATTGTTAATATGATACAATATCCCTACAGATAAAAATTTTTTAAAAAAATGTATAGAAATAAAATAAAATCTACACAGCATGTAAAAAATTTACATGTAAAACATTCATTCATCTGCAAATTTTCAGCGTTTAAGCATTTACGAGGTCAGATCAAAAAGTTTTGCGACTGTTGCTATATCAACACTGAGTGAAGTCGATTGTCACAGTTTACCCTTGAACTCTGTCTTGCATTTATAACGTTCTCGCTCGCTTCTCATGTTTACAGCAGTGCTTGGAAGGAAAGTGTGTAGAGTGTGGTCGTCTTACAACACCACAGAATTTCCATCAGTTATATGGCTTGTGCAACAGTTTTCGGCCAAGGACAACATCTGCAAGGTATAAGCACCCTATTACCTAGATCTCGTTCTTTATGACTTTTCCTCTTCAAAAATCAAATCCCACTTTAAAGAGACAATACTTCATGGTTCGACGTCTTGAAATCCAAGAGAATGCGGCGAAACAGCTGCTCACTATCCAAATAAAAGGAGTTCCAGGAATGCTTCCATTAATGGAAACGACGCTAAATAAAGTGTGTGGCTTCAGAAGGGAACTACTTCGAAGGAATGCCTAAGTGATCTGTACAGAGTTTTCTTTCTTTCTGGCACCAGTCCCGATACTTTTTGATCAGCTCTCGTCTATTAAATTGTTAGAAGTTTTGGAATCCTTAAGTAACACAAACTCAAATTAGCTGAGCCTTTTTCTGTTAAATATAAGTGCATATTTATGTATCTATAGATATGTCTGTACGCCAGATATAAATAAGACAACAAAGTTTCAAGTAGTCAGTTCGAGTAGCAGACGAACGTAACAGTCGAAGTAGTAAGCGGAGTTATTAAAAAATCTTGTCTTCAAAAAAAAAAAAAAAAAAAAAAAAAAACTGGACCAAAGAAAAAGAAAAACATTTTTTACAGCATCACCTCAGCAAATTCTGGATTATAAAAATTTTGTATTTACATTTTACCCGCTTTTTTCTTTATCTTTCTTATTTCTTTGTCGACGAGTCGAACAATTTTTAACTAATTCAAATTTCCTCCTACAAGTTTCAAATTATCTGAACCACCGAAATTAAATAGATTTTATTGAATATTTTTCGTTTTATTAAATGTCTAGATGATTTTCTAAGCACAGCTTAGATGTGGCGCATATACACTCAACTGAATCATGGGTAATATCTGTAGCTACTTATAGTCTTTGTGACGTCATATGTAAATGAGTTAACTCATCTTCTTGGAGCGAAGAGATTTTATCCCTTTATTTTCCCTGACACATCTGTTAGCATTTGTCTCCTCACTGTTTTCCTCCCTCTCCCTAAGAGATTGTCTAGACATGAGAGATCTTGATTTTCTTTTTTCCATAAGAGTGTTCCCCCAACAATTGTTCTTGTTCATCTTACTCTCGATTTCATTAATTTGTCTTGCTTTCACGTGACACTTTCGCCTTCAATGCTTTTAGATTCACTGTACATTTCTTTATTACTATTGTGTTTCAGTTTAACTTGGTCTGCATGCGTTCATATCCCATGTCCAATGTTTTGTCTAGTATCATGTTCTGTTCACTTTGCGTCATATGTAAATGAGTTACCTCATTTCCCTGGACCGAAGAAGTTTTATCCCCTTATTTTCCTTGGGAGCATTTGTCTCCTCACTATCTTCCACCCTCTCCCTAAGAGATTGTCTAGATATGGGAGATCTCGACATTCTTTTTTCATAGGAATGTTCCTTCAACGATTTTTATTGTTCATCTTCAGAGTCTGTATTACTCTCGATTTCACTGTCTAGTTTGTTTTTCCGTTTTGCCTTCCTTACTTTTAGGCTCATTGTATATTTCTTCATCACTATCGGGTTTCAATTTACCTTGTTCTGCATGCGCTAATATTCCATTTCCGTTCTTTTTTTTTGTTCTATTATCATAATGTTCTGTTCACTTTGCATTATGAATCTTGCCACTTGTAGATTAGATTCACTATTCTTTAGGGCAGTGGAGCTCTAATTTGTCTACTCATGAGGGCGGACGGGCTTTTCGATCTTTCAGCATGTGGCATCGTCCTATAGCTTAGCAACAATCAAAAAAGAAATGTTTCTGTCTTTTCTTTCCGTTGTACACGTATTTTCAATCCATATTTTATAGTTTGCGCTATCCTTTCTGCTAATCCGTTTGATTGTGGATTGTGCGGTTTGCAGCGAAGGTCTTAGAAGGGTTTGCATCCAATTTTGCTCAACTATTGGCATAGTTCCTGGTCACAGAACTCTGGGACGTTGCCAAATACTAGCGTTTTTGGAATTCCATATCTTCAAAATAGGATCCTTAACACATGTTTCACGGTCGAATTTCTTTTGTTGGACACATGTATTACTTCTGGTCAGCCTGAATACGAATCGACCAGTATTAGTAATAATCGCACTCCATTAACATAGGCAAGATCCGTGTGTAGTCAATCCCAAGGTTAGTACTTTTTAGACCATGGATGTGTTTTTGTCTGTCTAATTTTTCTTCTGACATTGAACATTTTGCACCTTTTTATGTAGTCTTCTACATCTGTAGATTAGCCTGGCCACCATACCTCTAGTCTTAATTTCCTTTGTGTAGATGTTATTCCAGTATGAACATCGTCATGTGTATTTATTTTTTTTATAATTTCGCTCCTTTACATTGCTGGTAGAACCACTACATCTCCATTACAAATTACACACTTTTCCACAGTCAACTTGAGTTTAACCTCCTTAAAACGCCTTTCTGTCCATGAGTAATTATTTTACTTATTATTTTCTATCCTTAATAATATACTGTTCAATACAGGATCTCACTTCGTATCATCAGCTTATTTGTCTAGCGAAAAAATAACAGTTTCGGCCCCATGTCAGAAAATATCTTTGAATTTCACCCCCTCTTTCTTACTTTCACAAGTAATAAACCCCAATCTCGACAAACCGTCGACATGCGTAATGTCATTGCCTTTCATATACTCAATTTCAAAGTTAAACGCCATTAACATTAAAGCTCATCTTAGAATTCTTGACGACGTTATCTTAGAAAGTTCATTGAAGTTCTAAGATTAAATATGAATTCTAAAGGTCCATAATCGGACCCGGTCCTGGGTAAGACGATAAACTACGTCCAACAACAAGGTCTCTGATCAGGAGGTTTTGAGGAGCGTAGAACCACCTCTTAATTGCTGGTGTTCCCAGGTCCACTCTGACCCGTGGTGGTAGCACCTGTTAAGGTCCCAGCTATGGGCAAATAGTTAACACCCAAACCTGTGTAAAAATAGGTGTTAATACCAAAAATACTTTATAATAATTTTAAAAAATTATTA